>PVJI01008079.1:34333-73571 GCA_004026765.1 Micronycteris hirsuta
AAAAAAAAAAAAAAAAAAAAAAAAAAAAAAAAAAAAAAAAAAAAAAAAAAAAAAAACTATTAAAAAATGGGCAAAAGACATGAACAAACACTTCTCAAAAGAGGATATACAGAGGGCCTAGAGACATATGAAAAGATGCTCAACATCATTAGCCATCAGAGAGATGCAAATTAAAACCACAATGAGATAACACCTCACACCAGTCAGAATGGCCATCATCAACAAAGCATGAGATAACTGTTGGAGGGGATGTGGAGAAAAGGGAACCCTACTGCAGTGTTGGTGGGGATGCAGACTTGTGCAGCCATTGTGGAAAACAGTATGGACTTTCCTCAGAAAACTAAAGATGGGACTGCCTTTTGACCCAGCTATTCCACTACTGGAATTATACCCTAAGAACCCTGAAACACCAATTCAAAAGAACCTATGCATTCCAATGTTCATAGCAGCACAATTCACAATAGCCAAGTGCTGAAAACAACCTAAGTGCCCATCTACAAATGAGTGGATCAAGAAACTATGGTACATTTACACAATGGAATTCTACGCAGCAGAGAGAAAGAAGGAGCTTATATCCTTTGCAAAAGCATGGATGGAACTGGAGAGCATTACGCTAAGTGAAATAAGCCAGTGGTGAGCGGAAAATACCATATGATCTCACCTTTAACTGGAATATAATCAACAGAAGAAAAAAGCCAGAAAAACATAACCAGAGATATCGAAATTATGAACAATCTAACAATAGCCAGAGGGGAGGGAGGAGGGGACTAGGAGGAGAAGGGTTTTCAGGAACCACTACAGAGGACACATGGACAGAACTAAGGGGGAGGATGGAGGCAGGGGAGGAAGGTGGGCTTGGAGGGGGTGGGGGGAGGGGAGGTGAGAGGATGCAGACAACTGTAATTGAACAACAATAAAGTAATATTAAAAAAAATCTTATGAGAGCTTAATATATGTCTCTTGGAATAAGGAGACAGAGAATCAGGTCCATGACTTTCACAGGAAGAATCCAGAACATAAAAACAAAGCTAGTTATTCCCATGAAGCCAAGACAGAAAAACAAAACAAACAAACAAACAAACAAAATAAACAAACAAAAAAAAAAAACCCACAGTTGCAGAATTACTAATCCTGTCACTATTTAGCAAAGAAAAGTCTTCTGTGGACCTTTACATAGTTGACCCATGATCCCTGAACTTTGGCATTGCTCGCTAGCCTAGTATGCTCACACCTTCTTCCTGGATTCTTCAAAACTCCTCATATACCAGACATTGAAAGGAGAGTAAATACTTGCTCATTTTAGAGCAAGCATTAGAAACCAAAACAGAGGGATTTCTTTTGTTTTTATTTCACTGCTTAACACAGCCCCAAGTATACACTGGGAAAGGGCCAACATAAATTAGAGGTCATGCATTGCAATGTTAAACAGTTATGTTTCAGGCAGGAGGGGTTTTTCTCAGGAATATACTAAATGAAAAACACAATACAGCTCTGATTATTTTTCTAAGTATCATTCAAAGCTATACACATTCTTTCTCACATTGTATAAGCATTTTGACAATTCCTTAAGTCAATATAGTTAAATCAGATGACTGTATTTCAAATGTCTTCTTTCCGCATATGTAACATTTTTTAATATAAATTAATGGTTTTAATGAATTGCTGTCAATTACTCAAGAAATGCTAATAACTACAAAATAAAATAGAAACATTTCCCTATTTTCTCTGAGTATAAAATAGCTATTATGCGGTGAGGGAGATAAAACATTTTAAATTAAGAGAACTATAATGAAAGAAAATGTTTGCTGGGAAAGTGATTACCAGAGAATTTGGTAAAATCGTATGAAGATTTTTAGGGCAACTCTCACTAGATGGTAAAACAAAATGACACAATGTCTTAGAAGATTAACATACTGAAGGTTGTTTTAGTCTGCAGTGTGTCTGGGTATTCAGATACACTCCTTCTGGAGACATAGTTGTTCTTTCCATTCCAACTTTTGGCAGCACTGTCTTTACAATATCAATAGACTAATTTGAAGTCCTCCTGTTTCTCCATCAGCTAGCCAAAAATAAAAAGAGTAAGGAGAAGAACTAAAGAGGACTTCCCATAAAATTTTATGATACGACATGGCAGTCAGGTATGTCATAATCACCATATTCCTTTAACCACTCAAAAGTCAGAAGGTCCAATACAACTTTGGGAGACTGGAAAACACAGTATTCTTCTATAATCAAAAAAGAAATGGGATATTAAACATCTAGCAAATCTCTTATATCAGCCATTTGTTAAATTACTGTTGTAATTCACTTATTTACATGACACACCATTTGGAAAAGGAAGTTTAGGTGGCAAAGAACAGGCATTGAGCTAAATAAATTCTGGAATATTCTGGGCAGCTTACCCACATTTTATTCTCTAATAGAAATGCCCTTCTCTACTGCTACCAATGGCCCTTAGCTGAGCTCTCTGACTGTCTGTTCATCCTTTATTTATCATGATTGAGGTTCATGTCTGTATATTTTCCAGTATTCCAAAGTTTATGACAGTTTATAGAACCAAGGATTGTTTAATGTCTGAAATAGTTAAAGGAATTTTTATGTCCATTTTCTTGGAATATTTTTTTCCATCCCCTCACATTCTTGTTGGTCTTCACTTGGCCAGACTGTCATATTTATTTAAACCACTTTGTAGTTCTGAGTTATTGTCAATAAAGGATTGAATGAACACAATTGATTAAATCGTTTTAGTACCATTAAATAAAAACAAAGTTATAGAAAAGCTAAACATATTGCTTGAGGAACACTCAACTCTGAGCTTAATTTGGAGAAAAGTAAGGAGCACCAGATGCCAAGATTCTTAAATAAATAATGACAAATGGTAATGTGAAAATCAGATTAAAATTCTATGATGAATACTATGATTTACAAAATAAGAAAATGAAATGCTAACAAGATGAAGAGATGTTGCCGTAAATGATATTCAGTTTTCACACCAACAAAACAATTATTTAAAGCTGAGAACAAATGCTAATATTATTTTACTTGTCTTTATTTTTCAATGCCTTTATCCCCAAACATTGTTTCAAAAAGGAAGTAAAATAAATCATGACACCATAAAAGTACTACAGGAAAACATAGGCAGAGAATTTCAGAAAGCCCACACAGCAATATTTTCACCAAAATATCCCCTAGACCAAGAGAAATAAAAGAAAAAATACACAAGTGGGACTATATTAAACTAAAAAGTTTCTACACGGCTGCAGAAGCCATTATCAAAATGAAAAGGGAACCAACCATATAGGAGAACATATTTGCCAATGATATATTGACAAGGGTTTGATCTCCAAAATATATAAAGAACTCATACAACTCAACACCAGGAAGACAAACCATCCAAATTAAAAAAAAAAAAAAAAAAAAAAAAAAAAAAAAAATGGGCAAAGGACCTGAACAGACACTTTTCCAAAGAGGACACACAGAGGGCCTATAGACAAATGAAAACATGTTCAACATCACTAGCAATCAGACAGATGCAAGTTAAAACCACAATGAGATAACATTTCACACCAGTCAGAATGGCCATTATTAATAAGTCAACAATAAATGCTGGTGAGGCTGTGGAGAAAAGGGAAAACTAGTACACTGATGGTGGGAATGCAGAGTAGTGAAGCCAATGTGGAAAACAGTATGGAATTTCCTCAAAAAAAAAAAAAAAAAAAAAAAAAAAAAAAAAAAAAAAAAAAAAAAAAAAAAAAAAAAAAAAAAAAAAAAAAAAAAAAAAAAAAAAAAAAAAAAAAAAAAAAAAAAAAAAAAAAAAAAAAACCTAAAAGTAGAACTGCCTTTTGATCTGGTAATTCCACTGCTTAAAATATACCCTAAGAATCCCAAACAAAAGTTCAAAAGAATTTATGCACCCCTTTGTTCTTAGCAGCATAATTTACAATAGCCACAGCATAAGTGCTCACCAGTAAATGAGTGGATCAAAAAACTGTGGTACATTTACACAATGAAATACTACGCAGCCTAAAGAAAGAAGGAATCCATATCTTTTGTGACAGCATGGTTCCAGGCATGTGCCCTGACTGGGAATCAAACCAGTGACCCTTTGGTTCACAGGCTGGCACTCAATCCACTGAGCTGCAACAGCCAGGGCTGTTGCATGTGCTTTTGTTGTTGCTGTGACATCTGCTTTTAGTGCAGCTAGAATGCTGTAAAAAAGCCACTTCCGTGTTGTCAAACCCTTGCTGACTGCTTGGGGTACTCTCTGGAATTGGGGAGAAAGGGAAGTGGCATGTAAGATTTTAAGAGTCAGTCACCTGGGATGGAGTGCTGCAGGAGGTCACTGAGAGAAAATGACCCCTGACTGAGCCAGGACCTGGGCAATCTGAGGTTCCACCTTCTCTCCTCGGGCCTTGGGATGTACCCTCAATCCACTTTTCCCACAGTGGGAATCATTTCAAGGAGATAGCTTTGAGAGCCCCATGTGTTGTTGAGACTGTCTGGACTGACAGTGACCGAACCCAGTTAAGGTCCTCTATATTATATAAACTTAAGATTCGGGCAGGCTTGTGCAGAGATCTCCTTGCCTTGTGCCACCCAATACAAACCTCCTATGTAAGTTCCTTTGCTTATTAAAATCAGTAACTACCAATCTTTTGGTGTCCTCTGCTGGGTTCCACTACTGGATAAACTCTGAGTTTGGGCAGGGCCAGCTGACAGGTCTCTGAAGTTCTGGGAGACCCATTGCCAAGGTCTGCAGTTAATAGGAACCACAGTTGGATTTGGCAGGGTCTACGGTTGGACAGGCCCACTGCCAGGGCCCTGAAGTTGGTTAGGGCTGTCTTAAAGGTCTGAGTGTTCAGGCCGCTGATAGGTCATGAAGGTAGCGTAAAGCTGGCAGCTGGCAGGCTGTACTCAACTGTCCTGCAAGGTCAGTAGTGGGCTCCAAGATGGGGCATTTTCTGATTGGGCATGACCACTACACAGGGTTCTTCCATGGGTAGGTGATAGGAAGTGCTCTGTGGTCTCAGAGCAGGTTAGCTCAATTACACGGTAGAGACAACCTCTTGATTGGCTCCAGGGTTGAGTGGAACTTCCCAGTGGGGAGAGATTCTGATATGGCTCCATAGTTGAGACCCGTAGGCATCTTTGATTTTTTTTTTTTATACTTACTGAGGAAAAAAGTATACTTACTGAGGAAAAAAGTTAAAAAACTTGCTATGGTAAGGGGAGCAACTTTGATGAAAACAATAAAAACACTTTAGCTTATTTTTTTATTGAATAGGTAGGAAATGTAAAAAATCAAATGAAGTTTTGGTTTGTTTATCTACAAAAATGGAAATGAGAATTTCCATGAATATACAACTAAGCAAAATACAAATACATTTTTATTTGGAGTAGAAATGCATTTTTGTCCACACCTTTATACTTGAAACATTATTTATTTTGGAGCAATTTTTTTCTGAGAAATTATTGACTACTATTGGAATAAAACAAGCAAATATTCACAAAGCAATTATAATAAAATTATTTATATTTTGAAATGTTCCTTTACT
Organism: Micronycteris hirsuta; assembly: GCA_004026765.1. NCBI lineage: Eukaryota > Metazoa > Chordata > Mammalia > Chiroptera > Phyllostomidae > Micronycteris > Micronycteris hirsuta. The sequence goes on from PVJI01008079.1 coordinate 39,889, forward strand.
GTTTAAACAGATCAAATCTTGCCTCTAGTATAATTGGAAGTGGACTGTATATTTACTATATTTTCTAATATATCTAAGTACCATCCCTTAATTTGAGATATTTAAATGAGGCTACCTCATCTTGGCACCAAATTTCTGACTCTGATTATCAAATAAAAACCTCAAAATCAGAAATTGTGATGTATAAAGCTAATTATAAGTTTGTTTGTTTGTTTTTAAGTGGATATTGAAAACAAGAAGACAGTAGTGAAAATCCATAAAAGAAAACATACAAGCATTTTTAAATATTTAACTTGAATTATATATGCTTTGAAACTACAAAGGAATTAGAATACATTCATCTACGATTCTATTAATAAACCTTCCTTGCTATAGAATTGGGGAGAAGTTTTTGTCAGTCTGGCTAATCAAGTGTATTCATTCTGGTCAGGGATCTTCCCTCTAGTTTTTACTTATCATTGTTCTAATTTCTCTCCCTTACTCTCCCATGTGTTTTAGGACTATTCTCTTTAGTCTTTACTTGCTCAGTAATTCCCAGTTTAAGGTATCTAAGGCATTTGCATATAAATTGCACTAAATATATTCCTAACCATCTTTCTTGATTGTGTACCCTGAGGCAGCTGGTACACTCAATGGCAATATTCTTATTAATCCATTAAGTCAATCATTGTGAGCTGGATCCTTTGTATTAGACTAGATATTTTTCACCTTCCTCTATTAGATTCAATAGGAACCATTTTCTATCCCCTTATGCATATAGTATGGATGCTAGTTGATTTACAGGCACTATTTCAAATAATTTAATTATTGACTGTTTCCATCATTAGGCATTAGAGGCCAAAATTAGTTAATTTATATAAGTGATAGAATTCTAACTTAAAATCACTTAAAAAATAAGGGACATTATTTTAACGCAGGTGTTTAGGTATGGCTGAATCCAAATGCTCAAGAGACCACTAACACCGATCTCAGCCCATCTCTTCATCTCTTAGACAGGTTCTTCTTGCCAGTTGCTGGACATGAGGGCAATTAGTAATTTTAAACTCACATCATACTGCTTTTTAGGGCTTAATCTTACCCAAAAGTTCTGGCACACATTCTAGAGGAGTCGTCTGCTTTGCCTAGCTTGAGATGCATGTCTACTTATGCCTAAGAAAGTGAATTCATTTTATAAGAAAAATATGATTGGGATTTCAGAAAGACCAAAACAGTATGCTTATTACATATTTTCTATTATATTTATTTAATTTTAAAGCACTTATTTCAGCATATAGAATAGAAACCCTGATGAAACAAGTTTCACTTTTTAAAATAATTCATTTCATCTCTGTAAAACACTATCTGTGCATTGGGATCAATACATTTCAAGTACTCCAGTCAATTTTTAAGGTGAATTTTCACACATGCAAATATGTAGAGTCTGACATAATGAACTATCGAGGATTCATTACCTGAACTCTACTTATCAGGTCAAAACTGATTATATTTCATCTCTAGATCCTACCTAACATTCCCTACTCAATGTATTATTTTAAAGCCAGTTTTTAGATATAATGTGATTTTAACCACAAATATCTAGTGTTGGCCAAGGGGAATCTCTTTAATATAGCCTCTGATATTGTTGACAATGCTAAAATAGTGCATAATTATTTCATTTGCATTGTTGTTCACACAATATCCTAGGCACGTCTTATAACTTTTCTACCAGACCTGGAATCAATTATTCCTCCAGGGAACCCTGGGGATTCCTTTGGAATTTGAGTGTATTAAAAAATACCATTTTGACTTATACCATTTGCCTCTTTACCCATACAAGTTTAGGATACCACTCCTTCATTTTGAAATATTTTATCATCACCTCTTTGTCTAACTTATCAGTACAGTTATCTCCACTTCCTCCCTCCACTTCCCCCCACCCCAGCCATCCCCACCTCTCACTGTCTATCCTACCCCACTTTGGTTTGTCCATATATCCTTTTTACATGTTCCTTGATGGCCCTTCCCTTATTTTCCCCCATTATCCCTCTCCCCACTCCCCTCTGGTTACTGTCAGTTTGTTATTTATTTCAATGTCTCTGGTTCTATTTTGTTTGATTGTTTATTTTGTTCATTAAGTTCTACTTATAGGTGAGATCATATTGTATTTGTCTTTTACTGCCTGGCTTACCTCAATTAGCATAATGCTCTCCAGATCTATCCATGTTCTCACAAAGGGTAGGAGCTCCTTCTTTCTTTCTGCTGTGTAGTATTCCATTGTGTAAATGCACCATTGTTTTTTGATCCACTCATTTACTGATGGCTGCACACTATTGAATTTACTAAAGTAGATCCACAAATTCAAATATCAGTTAATAAAAAAACATTAAGCTTTCATTTAAAAATAATGAGGGTGTCTTTATCATTATTTGTACTCAGTTACACTTTCAACTAATATTTAGAATCCTGAGTGATTATTTAAGACAGCAGTGAAAATCCATAAAATAAAACATACAAACATTTTTTAAATATTTAACTTGAATTATATATGCTTTGAAACCACAAAGGAATTAAAATTCCTCTTTTTAGTTTATAGAGAATAACATTTCATATTTTCATAATTTAAATGGTTAACAGAATTTTAGATTAATAAAAGTAATCTAAGGGGAAATGTTGTCCTCATTCTAATTCACTTTATAAACTGGATAAGAAATATTTTCAACACACACACACACACACACACACACACACGGGAAAGCAAACAACTTCCAATCTTGGAGTAACACTTTAAAGATTTAAAGGTAAACATGACTATCATTTTTGGTATAAATGATCAGACTCTTGAGGTTCACTCACTACCACAAATTACTCACATAGAGGAAGAAATTAACTCTAAGATTTCAGAGTATTTTTAACTCATGATATGCATAAATATATTTAGAATTTATGTCACAAGATGATAAATTCTTTGTAGATGTTGAATTCTAATGTCCGTTTGCTATTTTACTCTTTTGGAATTATGCCATCTCCAGTGATTTAAAGGTATGTCCCTCTAAACCTATATTCTAAAGGTAGCTGTTTTGGAACTTAACAATAAATTAAAATAACATATTGCATCTATTTAGCATTTATTCTGATCTTGGCCTCTTTTTATATATCATCTCACTGAAGTATTATCTCCACATTCAGAAGTGTGGAAATTAACAAAATTAAGTTCTATACAGAATGGGCTGTATAATTTTAATTACATCTTGAACAGAAACTTCTTTCCATGTCCTTTGTGTACTCTTCCAAAATTTTTACACACTTATAACATATAAAAACAATTCATTTTATCCCCAAATTTACAATTACATAGTCATCTTCATAATAAATTTTAATTGAACTTGTCACACATTAAAATATACTACTTACACATTGCATCTAAATTTGCTGGGATTATATCCCAAGAACCATGAAACACCAATATAAAAGAACCCATGCACCACAATGTTCATAGCAGCACAATTTACAGTAGCCAAGTGCTGGGAGCAACATAAGTGCCCACCAGTAAATGAGTGGATAAAAAAACAACGGTACATCTACATGATGAAATACTACGCAGCAGAAAGAAAGAAAGAGTTCCTACCCTTTTGGAAGCATGGACAGAACTGAAGACCATTATGCTAAGTGAAATAAGCCAGGTGGTGAAAGACAAATGCCATATGATCTCACCTTTAAGTGGAATCTATCAACAAAACAAACAAGCAAGCAAAATATAAACAGAGACGTTGAAATTAAGATCAAACTGATAGTAACCAGAAGGGAGCTGGGAGGGCATAATGTGGGAAAATGGGGCAGAGTTTTCAGGAACATCTATAAAACACACATGGATAAAACTAAAGAGGGGTAGGATCACTGGTGTGAGGTAGGGATGGCTGGGGTAGGGGGAGTGGCCGGGAGAAAATGGAGACAACTTTACTTGAACAACAATAAAACATAATTTTCCTCATAAATTTAAGCAAGTTCCAGATTTCAAGAAACAGACAAACAAACAGTATATTCGAGCTTTCAAAAAAATAATTTTTTGCAAAATCAACCAAATCTCCGTAATTCATTAAATCAAGCTTCTCTAATGAATATATTTTATTTGTGATAGTTTCAAAAGCTATTTATTTTTTTTAAGATGTTATTTTTATTTTTAGAGAGAGGGAAAGGGAGGGAGACAGAGAGGGACAGAAACAGCAATGTATGGTTGCTTCTCACATGGCCCTCACTGGGGACCTGGCCTGCAACCCAGGCATGTGCCCTGACTGGGAATCGAACCAGCGACCCTTTGGTTCCCAGCCCGCGCTCAATCCACTGAGCTACGCCAGCCAGGGTCAAAAGCTATTTATTTTTATTTCCATTTACCGTAGCTGTGTTGGAACACATAACATTTTTCCAAAGTATAGTCCTCGTATTCAAGGGATTAAGAACATAATTTTCTACTGCTAATGATTTGCAAACTGATATCCTGGATGAGTAAATACAAATTATTTCTGATATTGTCAAATGCTAATGTATTGGAAGAAAAAATTAAGCAAAAGACAGCTGTGCACATACAGGCAAGTGTATGTGTGTGTGGTGAGGGTCAGATGGAAAGTCAAAGGATTATATTGTGAATGCCCTTAAGCCTAGCTCATGAAATTGAATTAGAGAGATGTTCTTCGACTTAAAAGATGTCTAGAAAGTCTAGTGTCCAAGAGGACCATAGGGCTCTTGAACTCAGTGAGAACAATTTTGGTGCCCTATGAGCATAAATAACTCATTTCTCAGAGTCACTTAAAAAGCCCATTTGAAACTCTGGAAACTAACATATTTGAAGGAGGAGATTATTCCCTTCGTACTTCAAGCAACAGAACACTCACTCCAAGCTTAGCATTTAATAGGTGTGCATTTAGTTAAATTCTAAGCTGAGGATAGATGAAGCTCAATGATCAAATTTCCATATGACTCAAAGTTAGTTGGGAAGCTAATATGTTTAGTACAAAAATATCTTGAGTTGCTGAATTGAGCACAAATAAATAAAAATATAAAAATTTTGTATTTCATATACATTTTTAGGATTAAAATATGTTTTATAGTAATCTATTTGAAAAAAATTATCTGGAGATTTGACTTAGGCCTATTTTTAATGAGACTGTCAAACACATTAATGCAAAGTTAAATTTCCTTAGTAGCAACTCAAGCTATTTTTAAACTTTCTTTTTTTTTAAGAATTTATTTATTTATTATTTTCCGAGAGAGAGGAAGGGAGGGAGAAAGAGAGGGAGAGAGACAGCAATGTATGGTTGCTCCTCACATGGCCCTCACTGGGGACCTGGCCTGCAACCCAGGCATGTGCCCTGACAGGGAATCAAACCGGGACTCTCTGGTTCCCAGCCCGTGCTCAATCCACTGAGTTACACCAGCCAGGGCTAGACTTTCTTGATGTAGAACACTGTTAAACTTTGTGTAATCAGTTGGACACTGACTCCCCAAATTCTGTTTCTAAAATAACAGTGGAGAGAGTTATTCAAGCATACTATATTTCACATCAAAAACAGGTGAAGTAGATCAGGAAATCTATCTGGAAAAAGAATAATTAAGGCAATCATATCAGTAGAAAATGTCATATTTTCTAGGTTGTCAATTTTAATGGGAATTTGAAGATTTGTAGGTTCGGCAGCAGTACAATAATGGAATGAAAAGACGTTATAGTTTACCGAAGGACCTAGTATGAGAAGAAAGGGCAGACATAGTACAATCAATGAGGAAATAGCCAATTGAAATCCAGATGATAGCAGGATATTCAATTGCTTAAAAACTCTAGAATTGTCATCAGTCAGTTTTCCAAACATAAGGTGCTTCCTTAATTTTTTGATTGTCCATCCAAAATATTTGTTCTATATGTCCATTATACGTATTAGCAAATTTGTTCTTATATTAACAAATAATGGTAGAAATATTTTAAACATATCTTTTGATTATTTTGCTTTTTCTCTCTTCTTTTGAAATCTATACAGAACATTAAAAGAGGCCCATTAAATTTTAAAATTCTTTGGCTGATTCGAAGTCAAAAAATCTAAATGCTATGTGTTCTTATAGTCAGTTATCTTTTAATAAAAACATATAGACTATTACCTTTAGAACAATCAGTGCATTTGGGTTTTCACATTATAAAAGTGAAAATATCCCCAAGAATAAATAACATTTTGCACATACTAAATATGTAAAGCAATCATTTGATGAGAATGGGAAAGAAACCTGAGGCACTAGAAATTCATTTTCATTAAGTTAAAGTATTTTTCTTTTCAAGTTTGCAAAAATGTAATAATATCTCATTTCAAAAAAAATGGAAGAAAATAAAATGACCAAAGTGTTGTATAAATTTCTCTTTGCCTATTTGTTTCCAGACATGATATTAACAAAAGTATAATATGAGGCACTGTGGTAGTGGTAAAGCAGAGATTTTTGCAATAGCAGCAATTCTTTGCTTTGGTAAATACCCTGCTCTTGCTGTTGCTTTCAGCAAAGCATTATATTTTCATTTGTTTTACTATATATATTCTCATTAGCACAGAAAATATTTAATGAGTACATTGTACAGCATGACCTGAAGGGACAGAATATCTCCCCTTAAGCATCAGAGCAGCAGGAGGTAATCCTCATGATATTTATTACTAAAACCTTCCATTGACATTTGAAGTTGATTGGCATTGTTTAAAGTTTTCTACTGTTGTCATAAGCATACAGTTCTATGAACAATACCTAATACAATAGGATTGTCAGAGATTTGTGAAGATATATTTTTTCAGTCTTCAGTACTTTATGAGGCCATCTAACCCCAATTCCCATCTAATACAGTTATGAAGAACTGCCTGTCCTGCAAATATTATCTCTCAGTCTGAGTAAATATATATATATTTATTATATGAGATAATAGAAATTAAATAAAATTTCACTGCTATGTTGCATAAACATATCCATACAGAAACTTCCAGAATTATAGGTCCTTAAAATAAGTTATTACTAAAATCAAAGTCGTAACACAAAAGCATAGGGAAGACATTCATCAGAAAGATAACTAAAAATTCAGATAAGGAAGAAAACAAAGGCAAGTGAAGACAAATAGAATGTAGGCTTTTGTCCATCTTGTAGGTATGTGAAGAAAATAATGAAATGAATATAAAATGTCTGACGCCAAGGTATGTTCCTGCCCTGGCTGGTATAGCTCAGTGGATTGAGTGCAGGCTGTGAGCCAAAGGGTCGCCGGTTCAATTCCCAGTCAGGGCACATGCCTGTGTTGTAGGCCAGGTCCCCAGTGGGGGCCACATGAGAGGTAACCACACACTGATGTTTCTCTCCCTCTCTTTCTCCCTCCCTTCCCTTCTGTCTAAAAATAAATAAAATCTTAAAAACAATTTAAAAAGGTGTGTTCCTGTCATTTTTCTTGCCATATTTCTGATGGGAATATGGAAAATATATTATCCTAGAGAAAAAATGTTAGTAATGATGAAACAAAGATCTGGTTCTTTGAAAAGATAAATAAAATTGACAAACCTCTGGCTAGACCCACTAAAGAAAAGAGAAAAAAAGACATAAATGAAATCAAAATAAAAGAGAAGTTACAACAAACACCACAAAAATACCAAGGATTATATAAGGATAATACTCCATTTCTTCATTGTCTAAGACACCCGCTGAACCTTTGGCAGTCACTGAGCTTTATACTGTTTCCACTGTTTTGCCTTCTCCGGAATGCCTTATAGTTAAAGTAATACAGTACGTAGTCTTTCAGATTCCATGCTTTTCTGTGGTTTGATAACTCATTACATTTTATTGCTAAATATTGGTCTTCTATGTGGATGTACCATATTTTATTTGCCTATATTCTTATTGAAGGACATCTTGATTGATTCCAAGTTTTGACAATTAAAAATAAAACTTCTATAAACATTCATAGGAAGATGTATGTGTGAGTGTAATTTTTCAACCCCTTTGGGTCCGCACCTAGATGCATGACTGCTTAATCATATTGTTGTCCTATGTTGTACAAAACCGTTAAATTGTATTCCAAAGTGGATGTACCACATTGCATTTCCACCAGCAAGAATGATTGGTCTTGTTAATCTACATCTTTACCAGTATTTGCTGTTGTTAGGGTTTGGGTTTTAGCCATTGTATTAGGTATGCAGTGATATCATATTTCTCTTCTAATTTACAATTGCCTAGTGATAATACAATGTTAAATATCTTTTCAGATGATTATTGGACATTTGTGTGTCTTTTTGGGTGTGGTGTATATTCATATTTATAAACATTTTAGTATTGTTTATTTACTAGTTGTTGAGTTCTAAGTGTACTTTGCATATTTTAGATAACAATCCATTACACATATAATGTATTCTTTGCAAATATTTTCTTCCAGTCTTGTCTTTTCTTTCTCTTAATTGTTTGTTAGAGAAGTTTTTAATTTTTTTTTAATTACTTTATTGTTGTTCAATTACAGTTATTTGCATCCTCTCCCTTCCCCCCCCCGAGAAGTTTTTAATTTTAATGAAGTTCAATTTGGCAATTTTTTTCTCTCATGGATTAATTATGCTGTTGGTGTTATATCTGAAGAGTCATCAACAAACTCAAGGTCATCTAGATTTTCTCCTTCATTAAATTCTATTTGTTTTATAGTTTTGCATTTAAACTTAGGTGTAAAACACATTTTCATTTTTTTGTGAGGAGTGTATTGTCAGTTTATGGTCATATTTTTACATGTGAATATTCAGTTGTTCCAGCATATTTATTGAAAATACTATCTTTTATCCACTGAAATACCTTTGCTTCTTTGTCAAAGTTCAATTGACTATTTCTGATTCGGCATCGGGGCTTTATATTCTATTTCCTTATTTGTCTATTCTTTTGCTTTTTCATATAAATTTAAAAATATCTTGATATAAAAACAACTGCTAGAATTTTTATTTGGATTGTGTTTTATCTATAGAACAAGTTGGGAAGAATTGACATTTTAACAATATTAGTTCTCCTGTTCACAAACATGAAATAGCTCAACTTTTATTCAGATCTTTGATTTCTTGTATCAACATTTTAAAGGATTTCTTCACGGAGACCATATACACACTCTATTAGATTTATACTGACTCACTTAATTTTTGTGCCAGTACAAATGATGCTTTTAATTTCTAAATTCAATTGTTCATTAATGACATATAAAAAGCAATTGACATCTTTCTATCAACCTGGTATCTTGTACCTTGCTATAATCACTTAATAATTGCAGGAGTTTTGTGTTGTTACTGTACTTTGAGTAGAAATATACCTTTTATAAATGCCTTTATATGCAAAATTCTGTGAATTTATTTGTTTTTTTTCTGCCATTTTACACTATACAAGATATTTTTTGACAAAATGGAATGAATGAAGTCTATAAGTTAAAAGCAAATTTTTCCATTATGATCTGTTTTCCTAAGCTTACTGGTATTTTATTACTGCATGCATGAGTAATATAGTGACACATTAATCATTTATTTTCTGACCCTTTAAAGACAGAAAGCATTAAAAATATATACATGCAGTATGACAAATGCATTAATTGCTCCCCAGGAATTCCTCAGACTTATTCTACTTTTCACTTTAAACTATTTGCATCTTTTTTCCCTCTCATTTGCCCTCTGATTACTGGTCAACACTCCTTTCTACATCTAATTGCACCACCAACACCCACTTCTTGATTTGAACACGTTTGGTCTATCGTACCTAGCTTAGCACATCTCACTGTGTATTAAAGGCACGAATCTAAACAAAATCCAAGCCTCAGCTTGTATAAACGTGAAGGTATATGTGTCTAATTAGTTTGTGAGTCTCAGGAAAGACTCCTATTTGTTGTTAGAAAAAAATACTAGGACCAAGTGCACTTTCATTATTTCACATAAGATTCCTGAAACTATGTTGGAAAAAAAATTGGGGAGAAAGCGTTTTTCAAAGTCAAGGAGACTCCACATTCGAAAGGTCTGAATTGTTATTCCCTGATCGTTCTTCTCTGCTCTACTTTGTAGTATATGCTTTGGTTAGCTGCACTTCGCAAACAATAGCCACAAAAGAGTAATTCCTAATCATCTTGAGAACTCCAAAGTGACAGATTTAAAGAATTGGTTGTAGCACTCTCATCAATCTTACACGCCATATATCGATGGCATTGAAGCAGAGCTGTTCTCACTGCTTGCAACACTTGAATAATTGTACCATGATAACTGAAGCTACTAAAATTAGTAAGAAGGATAGCAATGAAAGCAATAAAATCTCTTCATAAAATCTACAAAAGATTACAGTGAAGTCAACATGCTTCAAATTCAACAACCACAAGAGATACAAGGACTGTGCTTATATTTATATAAGTGTATTTGCAGGAGGTAGATATATCTAACTCTCACAGAAAAGTAAATTGTGTGCGTCCTTCAGAAACAATGGCTTCTGAAGGATTGTTTATAACTTAAAGAACCTGCCCACTATTCTTTAATTGATAAAAATGTGACTTAGCATAGCTATACAATGACCAGCTCTCATTTAAGTAAGCATCGCAAAACATTTTTAGGTTATCGATGGCACTGAAAATTTCACTTGCACAGCTAAATCAGCCTTTTCTCTAAGTACATCAGTACAACTATTGTCTTCAACTCCTTCCAATTATTGTATGCTTTTAATAGTATTAAATATAAAGAACGATAAATCTTAAATGAAAATACATAATCCCTCATATTTTTCCTCTGCAATGCCAGGAAGAAGATAAATTTCAAAGAAAACTTAAAGTAATATAGTTAAAGGTAATCTAGCTATTTGATTCCTTAGAAGTAAATTATGTTGTTTTAATCACTAGTACGTCCTTATTGCTATTGACTACTGAATATGTATCCAACTGAGAAAATGTTACTGTCTTCATAATGAAGGTAATTAAACAAAACATGAGTAGAGTTTTATTTCTAAGGGTTAAAATGAAAGGATGCTAGATTAAACGGCTACTAATATGTGTGTGGTAAAAAGATTAACCCTACAGCTACAATGTATTTTTGCTAGCATAGTTTGATACTTTTCACTATAAAGTAAGGTGGAGCCTATAGAGTGGGAATAGCCACCACATGATTATGAGGACGGGAAAATACTCTTAGACTGTGAGCAATAGTCTTCACCTGGTTGCTTTGTGACTGGGGATTTGTTCATCTCAGAGTAAATAAGAAGTCATTTTTTTTCAAAAATGAGATTTCACTTATGATCTTTTCATAGGAGACCTATTCCTTCAGTTGCAGGCCTTGCTAGCATTAGGATCATAGCAAAACTAAACTCTGTTTTGGTAGGCGCTTGTCTTATTTTTGTTCTTCATTTTAGGGTTATAACTGGAAGCCATTTGAGTGAGAGTTGGGGTATTTTGAATCTATATTTAGTGACTTTAACTTGCTGAATGGCCTTTTTTTGGGGGGGACACAGCAGTCATTTAAGCTTTCTGGGTCTTACTTTTCTGATCGGAAATTAGAAGTTTAAAGTAATGTATCTTTATAGGTAGTGTCAAATCAAGAGAAACATATTTTTATACCCATTCTATTTCTGAAGGTTCTTGGCACCAAAACTATTTCAATATTATGTTAGAAATAAAAAAATAAAACTTAGAAATGTTATTATAAAATAAACACCTTAATATTATGAGATGAAGAAATATGTTCAATTGTGGATTGAATTTTTAACTACATAGGCAACTTGGATTTTTCTGGATTTGACTTTGGATGTTATTGGACAAAATTCTGTAACATTCATAAGCTTGCCCAGAATTCAATAAGATTTAGATCCAATCCCTTGACATCTTGACTGTGACAATGATTGTTATTTACATATTTTTGATTACTGTCAGGACTAACAGACAATGGGAAAAGAAAATAACAGCTGGCAAACAAAGTTCAAGAGTGCAAGCCATCATATGTTTTTGAAAAGGGCTTTCCTCATGGACATAACTGATCTTGAATATGTTAAAGGACATCTGGTCACCTTAGAATCTGTACTCACTTCAAATGCACAATGTAAATTAACAAATAAATGTATATTTTTCCTGTACATTATAAATATGGCTGGAATTAACGTCAACAAAGAATCATTAGAAAGGAAAAAAATAAAATAAAATGAAAGGATGCTTTAGAAATCATTTTTCTAAGTTGCAAGTAAATAATACATCTAATAAATATAGTAAATAATCTGTATAACAATATAAAACATTGTCTAACTTTGCATAATAACTAGAAGTAGTTTATAAGGGCTGTCTTTTTACAATGGGAGAAACATAAATCTTAAATTTAAATTTAGCTTGCCCAATTCTCAATTAGTGACAGACCAATTAGTGACAGATGTGTGATTTCCACATTATAATTACAATAAATAAGACTGAATATTCACACTAAGACAATACAGTTGAATAGCTCTTAAAGAACATACTACTGTCTTAATGTTTCAGGTAATTATCTTTCAAATCATAGGTCATGAATAAATTATAAAATTGTCAAGTCATCATAATTATTTTAGTTTATGAAATATGTTTTCCAAACAGTGAAACCTTGACCAAATTACCAGACATTTATAAAGTTTAAGCAATTTATGTGGAATTATTTAGTTCTTATTACCATATTTACACTGTTGAGTACTGGAAAAGTTGCATGATAGCAGATCTATGCATTGCCTTAAAAACTAAACCTTTTAAAAATTATTTATCATACAGTTTATTTGAAAATTTTTTGATTAAAATAAATTTCTAGTATCCAAATAAGTTCATTAAAATATGCACACATACATCTTAGGGCTTATGCTCATAAGCTCTCCCTCTCTCTGCCCCCCCCCCCCCCGCCACCACTGCTCACACAGTGCACAGAGGGGAGTGGGACTGCCACGGGCAGAGCGGAAGTGGAGCTGCTGCAGGCCCAGAGTCAGAACATAGAGCCACAGGGCATTATGCTCAGGCCTTGAAATCTAATTTAAATTCACTTGGAACCGGTAATCACTTTATTGCTTCCAATTTCTCTGTTTTGAAATGGGAATTTCTAACTTATATCTGTCTTGTCATTGTACTTTAGAAGAAAATATTTCTTTTTTTCTAATTTCAAAGGTCTATAAATGGAGATTAATTTAGCCTCATGATGAATCATTCTCAGAGTCTCACTCATACTTGACTTAGATGATGCATATTGAGACTTTTTGAGCTGCTTATATTTAAAATGAGAGTTTGAACTTAGAGATGATACTGTAATTGGTTGAGATTGTTGGTATGTTAAAACATGTAAATGTATTTTGTGTGTAGGATATGAATTTTGGCCGGTGTATGTATTTTAGTAAGTTTGTGATCCCACTAAGCATATGACCACGTTTCAGAATCAATGAGTGCGCCCTCATCTGGAAAAGGTATTATTGCAGATGTATTTAGCTAAGAAGGTCAAAATGATCTCTTTCTCTCTATTTTGGTGGGCCCTAAATTGAGCACAAGTGTCCTTGTAAGAGACATCTAGAACAGAGAAAAACAGAAAAGAAGACCATACGAAGACAGAAGGAGAGATTTGGGTTAAAAAGCCAGAGGCCAAAGGAAAACTGGAGTGCCAGCAGTATTTGTTTCAAAAAACAAATGCAAATTAGATTTAATTGCACTCTAGTATTTAAAATTTATGAAATATTTCAGAACATGTTACTGTTTACTATCCAAGTGATCAAATATACTATGAAAAAAAATGCTTTAAGACTTTCAAATACCTCAACCACCCTCTTCTATGTGCATTTTTGTGTGTGTGAATCATTTCTCCCACAAGAAAAGAATAGATTCTTAAGTTGTTATAGTATCAAAAGTATAAGGAATTTGCAAATTATTCATATCGGACAAATCAGTCTCAGATTTAGTTTCTTTTGTATAGCTGCCAATGTATCTAAACTATCTGTAAGCAAGCTAGAAAGACTTTTAAGATCTATATATTTATCTAAGGTAACACTGTTATCAGAAACCTGCTAACCATCTGCAGTTTTAATTGGTTAGGGCAGATAATACAAATAGAATTGTATGAAAGCCAAAAAGGAATTAGTCATTTTCTAAAATAAGTGAAATATCTTTTGTCAGGCTGATTAGTCAAACAAAAGGAGATTTATAGCTAGTAGGATTAAAGAATTTTAATTTCTTAAACTTTTTAAACTGTAATTAAAAATAAGCATAATTATATTTTAATAAATTAATCTAATGTTAAAACATGGTACATTTATGGTACACTACTTGATTTAAATAGGTCAATACTTTTATGCTTTTAACATTTAATGAAAAGACCATTTATTTAATTTCCGTATAGTAAAGTGAACAATTCATGTTTTAAAACCTTAAATGTCAGACCAGTTCAACAGAAACATTGAATAAGTCCTAAAAATAAATTAGATAAAAAGGTAATCTTGTCAAATAAATAGGGTTCAGTGGTTTAAAATTTATTTCGATTAAGAACTTTTTTTCTTTGTGTTGGTTGAACAATCCAGCCATATTAGCAAGTTGTTACTCAGTTGGAACTTGCCTTTTCCACAGCATGTGCACTACCCAAATAGTTAAACGGGCACCCAAATTCAGGTGCCCGTTTAGTGAGGATTATTTTTTAAAAGCCTTATAAAAAGTTCGATACCAATGTAAGTGTAAATAATGAAAGTTAAAATGTGATTAATAGAGTGATACCTCCTTGAATTTAATAACCTTTATTGGGCCACACACTGTGAAAATCAAGTCAACATTACATATCAGTCTTCAGAAAACTTCATGTAAACCACCTGAAAAAAGTTCCTAGTGTCAAAATTTAACTTTTTTCAGCTCCATGTTACATAAATTATTTCTTCACAGTAAATTATTTATTTCCAGTTTTTTACACATTTCACTCTCTTAAAAGATTATTTAAAAAATAGAAGAAAATTGCCCGGCTGGTGTAGCTCAGTGGATTGAGTGCAGGCTGGGAACCAGAGGGTCCCGGTTCGATTCCCAGTCAGGGCACATGCCTGGGTTGCGGGTCAGGTCCCCATTGAGGGCAATGTGAGGAGCAACCATACATTGCTCTTTCTCCCTCCTTTCTCCTCTCTCTGAAAATAAATAAATAAAATCTTTAAAAAATAAATAAATAAAAAATAAATAAAAAGATAGAAGGAAATTATCTCCCAAACAACTGTAAATGATAATAATTAGGTTAATAAGAACTAAGATTATGTCATCCATCATAAGCAACTGATTCCTCTATGAAATGGGCTACAAATCACCATGATGCATGAGGATGATCCAAAGAATATAAAACATCTGACTTATTTTGTTAGGCAAAAATCAATTTGTGTCAAAGCAAACAAAAATTACTCAATATTTTATGATTTAGATTTATATCAGGGGAGTTCAACCTGTGGTCTGTGGGCCGCACGTGGCCCAGGATGGCTATGAATGTGGCACAACGCAAAACTATAAATTTGCTTAAAATATTATATTTTTATGATTATGTGTCCCAGTGTATTTAATGTGTGGCCCAAGACAACTCTTCTATCAGTGTGGCCAGAGATGCCGAAAGTTACGACACCCTTAATTTATGTGCTCAAGTCAATCATTGTAACATTGGTATTATCTGTATAATAAATATACCTATATTATTTTTTAAATATTTTATTTATTTACTTTTAGAGAGAGGAGGAGGGAGGGAGAAAGAGAGAGAAACATCAATGTGTCTCTCACAGGCCCCCTGCTGGGAACCTGGCCTGCAACCCAGATATGTTCCCTGACTGGGAATCAAACCAGCGACCCTTTAGTTTGCAATCTGGCACTCAATCCACTGAACCACATCAGACAAGGCATTTATTAGTTTTTGAGTAATATATATATATATACATTCTATTTTTCATTTTTAAAGAATGCTCAATTTCCTTTTTCATGGCAAAAATAAAATTTATTCTCCAAATTTTGGGTTGGAGATGGCAGGGTGGTATTTATATTACACTCTTGAGTCTGAATGTAGGTAAGTGGTTTTACTGCCCCTTTGAGCCACTTATCCAAGCAGAACGTGCAGAAAAAAAACGCAAAACTGAGTTCAGAAACTTTGATTTTATCATTAAAACCATTCTGCCATTAATCAGCTCTATGACTACGGGCAAATAAATGCATGTCACACGAGAAGGCTAGCTGATTATAAGTTTCCTTTGAATCATAAATTCTATAGTCTGACTGTCATAGTCTCAGGTATCTCTAGAGGACAGGAAAGAACTGGCTTTTAAATTCCAAGAAGTATAATGATCTTGGACTGGTAGTCCTTCACTATCAAATACTCTTCTGCCATTGAGGGAAGGCAGAACATTGAGGATGGGTTTGTTCTTACTATTTTGCATCATATGGAGAAGAGATATTCATGCATATGTCCCAAAGAAGACATAGCTGGAGACAAGAATAGAAAGTAGATCACCTGAGAGTTTGCTCAGCGAAATGCTCCATACTTTCAGCCTCTGGGAGAGAGATCTGGTGGATCTTTATGTCAAGTCACCCTGTAGCCAGAGACACAAGCATAGGAACTGTCTGTGGAGACCAGTGACCTCCAACCATAACAAACAAAAGCATTAGGGAAACATTTTCCATAGGTTGGGACCATGCAGGCTACAGGCATGATAGAGCAGTTATATTAATTTATTTTTTTAAGATTTTATTTTTATTTTTAGAGAGAGAGGAAGGGAGGAGGACAGAGAAGGAGAGAAACAGCAATGTATGGTTGCCTCTCACATGGCTCTCACTGGGGACCTGGCCTGCAACCCAGGCATGTGCCCTGACTGGGAATCGAACCAGCGACCCTCTGGTTCCCAGCCTGTGCTCAGTCCACTGAGCTACACCAGCCAAGGCTACATTAATTTCTTTATCCACAAATTAATATCACTAGTGTTTATTGGGCATTAACTAATTGTCACCCTCTCTGAAAGGCACTAGGGAAATGCAAAGATAAAAAAGAAATTGTGAAATATCCATACTTTATAAGTGGAGGTATACTCACTGGCAGAATAACATGTCAAGTTCAGTGATGGAGATATGTATGGTTTACTCTAGTTGAACAGAGGAAAGATCCATAATCCAACCTGCAGTAAATCATAGAAGACTTCCTGAAGGAGCTGATACTTAAAAATATATATATATATATATATATATATATATATATATATATATATATATATGTGTGTAAATGAAATAAAATACTTAATGTAAAGGTAAATAAGTGAAGGTGCTTAAAATGGATAAAAATGTGCTCATTGAAAGTTCCCAAGAAAACTGGGGGTACTATTATCCTGGGAAGATAAAAAGAACTCAGGTGAGAAACTACCCTGATGGGCACGAGGGCAACAGAGGTTCTGTTACTCATGAAACCCTAGCAGTGATTAATTCTCCGCCTCACCCTTTGTCAGCAGGGGGAGGGTGAGACCGACGTGGTGGGTATAATAAGTGCCCTTGGAGATTCCTTGCATCTGAGCAAAGAAGAAAAAACGTCATCTTTTTTCCCATTTACTTAAGATGTGCAAATGGGTAGTCACACACATTTCTGAGCTCTGTCACAGCTTTATTTTTCCAAATCTCTGACATTCTTTTGCTTAAAACCTAATCATCTTGTCTTTCTGGTTTGATATAGAATAACAGTGACCTCCTAAATCTGACTCTTCACAGACGCTCTCAAAACTCATAGATAAGAACAGCAAATTAAACCATCCATAGTCTGGGTTTTCTGCATATCTAAGGAATGGAAAATATAACACTATCAACTTAAAACTTCTACTTACAAGTGCTTTAATTATCATATGACTTAAATTTTACTTTATGAGAATTCTTTGAGTTTTTAAGGAATTAGGAATTTTCTTTTTTTAAAATGGTTTTTGTAAGACAAATGTTTTTTTTTGTCATGTCAGCACCAGAAACGTGTATCTAAAGATTGGCAATTCCATGTTCTCCATTATTTTCTTTCAAAATAGCACTTTGGTTAAAAAAAAAAAGAAAAAAAAAAAAACTATGTCTTCATTGCCATATATTTCTGCCAATATTTTATATCAAAATCTGTTGACAAATATATATGTATGAACAAATGCTTTCAAAAACAAGCAGCACTTCTGTCAAAAATAAGCTGAGGATCTTCTTTCCATTTTTTTAGAAAAAACAAGCTTCTGCTTAATGATCATTCATGTGTTTCAAAGTTTACCCATGGAATACCACAAGCTCTGGGATGTATACATTTATAGTTTTCTCATTTTCTTTAAAACAAATCATTTTGAAAGGCTGGAGAGTAAAACCTTTGTAACATAAGTGTTAGTATTCTTGGCAGTTTTCATAAAGAAATATTACTCAGATTCGATGTTAATGCATGTTGAAATGGATCATGATAACTGTTCTTTTAAAATAAATAATTAGCCCTGGCTAGTGTGGCTCAGTGGATTGAGCACCAGCCTAAAAACCAAAAAGGGTCCCTGGTTCTATTCACATGCCTGGGTTGCAGGCGAGGTCCCCAGCTGGGGGCGCATGAGAGACAACCATACATTGATGTTTCTCTCCCTCTCTTTCTCCCTACCTTTCTCTGAAAATAAATACATAAAATATTTTTAAAAATAAATAAATTAGATCATTTATGTTGTCAAATATTTTAGATGTTCATTTATTCAAAGCCAGTTAAAATTGCTTTTGATATTATTTTTGTATAAAAAAAACCTTAATCTTTCAAAGATCTTAAAAGTGTTTTATTTTGTTTTGTTTTTCCTAAATGAGTCTCACAGTAGAGTATTTTTTCTTGATTGTGACTGCAGGTACTGAACACACAGAGCACAGAAGCCAGCAGCCAGGAAAACCATTGCATTAATTGAGTTTTATGTTGTCAAATCTCCCATGATATGCTTTGAAACTTTCAAAAATCATCACCAGGTCTGCAGTGGGTCATAACAGTTGTAGAAGGAATTTATTTATTTTTTATTCCAAGCCACAAAGAAGCTCAGCCATTTCCAGAAAGCATGATTTTATGGGGGTATCTCTGATTTTTGTGTGGTTTCTTTTGCTTCACCAGGCCTAAGCATTTATTTTTTTTTAATTATGCTCTAATATAAGATATCTGTATTGTCGTAATCAGCATTAGTTTCAATTCCAGTTACTTTTCAAACTGTGCATAATATTGACAACAAATACCGAAGTTGGATTTTTGACCAAAAATAAAGGTAATCCTTTTTTTTACCCCCTTTGGTAGTTTTCCTACTACAACTGATCAGTGTATTACCATAATGAAAGCAATTTAGTATTAGCATCCAATCAAACTCACTGATATAACAAAACACACTCAGACACTTTTTTAAAGCACTGCATTTGTTAACCCATATTATGTAAGGCCTGAGGCTGAAGCACCTTAAGTTTTCCATCTTGGCATGATTATAATGGGTGCCTCAAACTCACTATTGCGCAAATTGAATTTATTATTATCCCTTTCAACTTGTTTATCCCTCTACATTTTAATAATTTTTACAAATATTTTCATTGTTCTATTAAGTGAGAGAACACAACTTCAAGTTCTTAATCTAGTAAAGAATATAGAATATAGCCATTTGATGGCCAGATAAACTTTAAAACACATGCAAAGCCTATTATTGGAACACACTTCAGTAGCACCTGACCATTATCAGAAACTAAAGAAGACTACTTCTAGAAAACAGAGATATCAGTGAAATATAAAGAATACTTACTTAGAATTACTACAGTAGTTGGGAGGGTTTTACACTGTAAAAATAATCATAGAACACAATAAAATAAATTGCAAAGATTTTCCATTGTGTGGCATGACAATGAAGTCACCTGGTATCCCTTCTGTTTCAGAGTGGACTGCCTCTTGGTCTTCAGTACTGATTCTTTTTCTTCAAATTCAAAGAAAAATGAAGTGCTTTAGAACTAGGGGATGCATCCACTTTTCTTCTTCTTCTTCTTCCTCTTCTTCTTCTTCTTCTTCTGCTTCTTCTTCCTCTTCTTTGTATTCTTTCTTTTGGCCTATAGCTTGCATTTAACCTCTATGCTGAGGATTTTCTAGTTCACGCATCCTGAACAGATTTCTCTTTTTCTCTGAGCTCACGATTTAAAGATATAACAAGGCAGTAGGTATATCTACTAAAAACAGACACCGATCTCCTTCCATCTCTCTCATTCCCAGTAAAAGATATGATCATCTATCCTATCACTCTTCCTATGAATCCAGAGATAACGTTGATCCTTCTTTTATTATAACTCAACCCTAAATCTATCAGCAAAGTCTTGTTTCCACAGCCCTCGCACCTATTTCTTAAAGCTTTCCACCTCCATCATGCCCACTAGTGTCCAACCAAAACTCCAGGCTTCATTCTTGCAGTTGTCCCCTAAACCGACCCTCTCGCCTCACTCCTATCTTTTCCTCCATTGGTCAATCAAAGAAATATATCCAAACCCCAAGGGATCATATATGTTTCCTGTTTTATATAGTTCAATGGTTTCCAAGGACTTAATAAAAATTAAAAAAAAAATTGCATCATGTACACTTTAGATTAAAAAAAATCAGGATTTAGGTATAGGAGTGACTGTATTCATAAGAATAATTATAAGAAATAGGAAAGAGATTACTGTGATAGGGAAAGATGGGCATTGGCAAAGGGCGAAATCTCTGAATACAAGATCTGCAAATATCTCAGAGCCTAAGCGAAAGAGCGTTCTTCTTTTACACGAAGGAGTGAAAGAGACTGAGAAGAACTTGGTGTAGGAAAGTAGGCTGTGTGATGGGGCCTGATAATGCAGTAGATGAGAGAATGTCTTACCTGAAATCAGTCTCTTCTCAGAAGGGATTGAGACTGAGATATAGCTAAATTCTGGGAGAATTTTATAGGTAGTTTGATTATTCATTTCTTCCTGAGTTGTCCACCTCAGTTGCTTTCAAATATGTTGGGATATTACTAATAATATTCCCTCATTTTAAGAGTTAGTGTTTATAATCACGGCACCACTTTGTTTCTGAGATTGGAAAACAAAACTACCTACTCTAAGCAGCTTTTTTCCCCTAGCATGGTCCATTAAAGGGTGGAGAATTGATACAAAAGGCCCACTGGTATTTTTCCCTTTCACAGTTTTTACTCCCAATTAAATGCCTTTTCCCTCTCCGACAGAAAGTAAGGGTAAAGGAGACACCACTCATATTTATAGGGTTTCATAGAAGAAAAATTTCATTATATTAGTATAAGCCCTACTTTTCATTTATACTCCACAGAAAACCAAATGGAATAAAAATGTTATTGATATGAATATAGAGGATCATGTCAGGTGATTGCATCATGAAGTTAAAAAAAGAAACAAGCATAAAATATTGGGTAAGGGAAATCACTGAGCAGTTAGTGAATTAAATTACAGTCGTATATTCAGGGACTCATAGAAGGTTATAATTGTGATAGTCCTTTGAAATTGTATTATTTCACAGATTAAGGAAATTTTCCTATATGCTAAATAAATTTGGTGTCTAATTTGATTTTGCTTTTTAAACATTTATAACCAAACTATTATTATTTTTTTATGGTAAAAGACAGGAAGATTAATAGAAAATTCCAGTGGACACTCTTTAGGAAAAAAATATTCAATGTTAGGATTATTTTATTTTATTAAGGTAGTGGTGGGAGAAAAACCCAGACAAAAATAATTTTTACATCAAAATAAACCAGTAAGAAGAACTTGTTGTGTGACCATGTTTTATCTTTGAATGTAGTCTTGAACATTTTTAACTTAACACATATGGAATAGTCTAAGGGAAAATTATTTAAATATAAGAAAATACAACCCTAAATAGTGTTGCTCAGTGGATTGGGCATCAATCCCTCAAACTGAAATGTTGCTGGTTCAATTCCTGGTCAGTGAATGTGCCTGGGTTGCGGGACAGGTCCTTGCTTGGGAGCTTGGGAGAGGGAACCTATCAATGTTTCTCTCTCACATCAATGTTTCTTTCCTTCTTTTTCTCTTTCCCTTTCCCTAAAAATAAATATATAAAGTTAAAAAAAATTTAATTCAAAAATGGAAAATGAAAAAATGCTACCAAGAATATGTGATTAAACAATTTATTGAATAAATTGTGAATTATATAAACTCAAAAATTCTTCAAGTATTTACTTTAAGTCTGGACTGGAAATGAAATGAAGGAAACTTATTACTTTCCCCCAAAATATAAAAAACAATTCCAATGATTATTTTTTTTCATATTGGCTTGTTTTGATGGTATTTCAAAATTAACTTAGAATGAAAAGAAACAGAGATAACACTCTGCCATAGAGCACAATTATATATAAGTATGGAGATGATTATCCATACTTACAGGTCTCAGTATGGAGATACTTATTTATAACTCCAAATTTATAGATACAAGTATAATTTTCAGATTATATTTATATAAAGTTCCCTGCAGTAGAGGGAACCTTAGTGCATCACATAACCTTTTCTAAGCATATGACAGTACCTAGAGAAATTTGAGACATCATCTTACTGTGTATCCTGAAAAAGATTCTGCCTTAAGCTTTTTTCCCTCCTTTTCTATAGACATTGTTTTGTATTTGATACTGTGCTTCTTGCAACCATCAGTACTTTTTCAACTGAGAGTCCATAAATGCTTGGTTTCTCCTAAAGCATGTTGTGCTCTTTCTTCCCAGAGCTCTCTTTTATGGTAGCGTTATAGAATAGAGTACCCTACCCCTTTCACTGAAAGCAGCAAACAAAAATCTGTGCTCCGTTATTTGACTCAAACTGATAATAGCTACTGTGTCAAAGTTTGACCTCATATTAAGTTTCAACCAAAGTCAATTACACAGTGTGCTCCCTGCTGCCATAGGATGAATGGCTGGACAAAGACGAAGAAACTGAACTGTTGCAACTGAGTGATCCCAGCACACCTGCACGTTGATTAAAGTGTCTAGGAACAAAACGAAGAATAGTATTCATCTGTTACTACTGATCAATTTTGAATTAAGTAAAAATTTTATGAAATAGCACGCTTGAATTTAATTTGTTGATATTTTGCGAATGATAAATAATGTATTTAGAGAACTATTTTTTTCAAATTGATATTTTTAAAATAATATTTGTCCTAGATATTTAAATTTATAATATTTATAATGACAATTTGTTAAAAATAACAATGTGTGTATTTGTAATGAATATAGAAACATAACTCAAAGGAATAAAGGACAATATACATATAACTGAAACATTTTTATTTATAACAATTACCATTCTATTAATAGGCACTATACTGCTTATAATTAAAAATGAAAAGTGTTATGTTAAAATTTGTGTGGGACTTTATTAAAAGTATTTGTTATTAGCTCATTATTTTATATAATTTAGAGTTGGGAATAATATGATTATAGTAAATAATGTATTTATTTATTTATTTTAATATTTTATTTATTTTCAGAGAGAGGAGAAGGAAGGGGAGAAAGAGCAATGTATGGTTGCCTCTCACATGGCCCTCACTGGGGACCTGGCCCGCAACCCAGGCATGTGCCCTGACTGGGAATTGAACCGGGATCCTCTGGTTCCCAGCCCGCGCTCAATCCACTGAGCTACACCAGCTGGGCTATAGTAAATAATTTTGTTACATTTCAGGGATTATAATTTGTACAATTTTGGAATTCAGATTTCCATGAAGATTAATATCTATTATAATAGATTAAGATCTATTATAAAGTGCATGTTATAAATCTAATTTATTAAGGATAGTCACAAGCAGATGGTGGGCTTATTTATATTACTGCCCACAAGAACTTCAGGGACGAGAGTGTGGGCCTGCTATTGCATCATTGCTATCAAAAAACTATGTCCCTCAGTCATTAGCAGGTGACCTTATTGTCATATTGCCAGAGTCTCTTGTACCTCTAAGCCTTACTTTCATAATTCTGGCTAAAATAGCTCAGAAAGACCATAAATTCCTTTACTCTGCATCTTGTCTTTATATTATTTGGAAAGGTAGACCTTCCCCAGGCTCCCAGCTCAGCCCCAATGATTATACGCTTATGGCTGGGAAATATCTACAATGGATTTAGATGCATTTGTAAGGGAAAATTATGAGTATGTTGCACGGGCAATCTTATCTGTCAGGGGACGGGAATTTTTTTCTTTCAACAATTAACAAATTGATTTAAGTTTTTAATGAATTTTACCACATAAGGCAATAATCTTGTTGAACTAAAAAATGCTCACATTATAAGTTCCTGTTTTTATTCCACTACTTCTGCTATAAAATTGACTACTATATAACTTATGAGTTCTGCAGCAAGAAAGCTTATAATTTATCCAAATCTCTATTAGTGGAAACAGGGCCTAAAGCTATTCTTTATTATGATCAGATGAAACTTTCAAAATATTGACATTCTAGCTTCTCATTCAAAAATTTCTGTGACATATGACCATATCCAATTTGTAGATAAGATATTATAATAGAAAAAAAAATTTGCATTCAACATTTCAGCCTCTGGCTTTACATATAAGCATAGCGTGCACTGGAATTCTAATACTCTTGGGAAATATTTTCTATATATAAATTATTTTTCAGTTCGCAGTTTAATTGAATAAGATTCTTCTCATTAATACTAGTATAGTGAACTACTTTCCTGAATTAAGCACATAAGATCTAAGAAATATTCGACCAACATTTTTTTAATATCTCTGAAAGAGAGGGGTCAAAGAGAGAGAACAGGGAAGAAAAGGAGAGAGAAGAGAGCTACGGGGTTAACCTTGCTTGAAAATTATATAAATGAAGCACAAAATATGAGGGAATTTGTTATAATATTAGAAACATAAAAAAATCAACAGTACAAAGAGTTGGAAGAGACATACATTTCAGACCTAAACAATAACAAAAATGTTTTATTTTTAGTATTATTTCTATATTATATTTTTTCTAAATAATACGAATGAATTTATTGCTAAAGTTTTATGAACAAGGAGTGACAAAAATAAGCATGCGATGTTTGTTTCTTTTTTGTCATATCTTAAGTATCTGTCTCTCCTATATCAGAACAATTTCAAAAATAGTGATGCTTTTCCCTTTTATTAATATAAAAAACAATTACAGAATCCAGGATGGACTAGATTGTATGAAACAAAAACATTCTTCCAGGTTAGCAAGTCTACATTGGACTGTTGAGCAAGATCCCAGAGAGATGCAAAGACAGGGGCTCTATTTGTGACATTGGTTCTCTTCTTGAAGCATTTTTTGAGAAACTTTTATTTATTTTTGTTAAGTTTGGTTTGTATAAGTAAATCCAACCAATTAACCAACCTCCACTACCCTAAACAATAAAATAACAGCAAATCTACAGAGGAAAACAAAACAAAATACCAACATAGCACATAGTTGATTACCAATGTAGATTGGCATGGGAAATACAGACTTCTATTGGGATGGAGAGGTCTACAGTGATTCAGAGAAACCTGCATTGTTTGAGTGAGGGTAAAGGTGCCTTCAGTTTCTTACTATCGTATAACTAGATTGTTAATCATGGTGTTGCTGAGCTATCTGCAAAAAATTTAAGTTTGTGAATGTAGTAGGAGGAAACTTTGATATTTGGTATGCTTTTAAAATAGATAATACAACTTTAATACAATAATTTACATACGTGTGCAGAAACCTATATCTAATCGCAACATTAAATTTTCATCACATTTAAACAAAACGTGTTTGAGGACATAGAACACAGTCTTATCAACAATATAGAAGAATGGATTTAATTTTTGAGATCTCAAACAACAGACACCAAGTAGGCATTTGAATATATATGCCTGGAATAGAGGTGAGATATTTGGGAAATATAAATTAAATGGTAAATTATTTGTATGCAAGTGATATTTTAAAATCTGGGCATAAATATGATTGCTTAGGCAATATATATTTCTAAGAATATATTGAGAAGAGGGGCAAGACAAAATCTTCAGGAATTCAATCAATGTTGGGGAAAAAACAATTTAATAAAGGAAACATGAAAGTAGCATCCAAAAAGGAATATAAAATAGTTCATAGAGCTTAAAAATGTCTATCAACAATGATGCAATAGCCATACTATTAAATGCTGCCAAGAAGGTTAAAACTGATAATTGGATGTATCGCTCAATACTATTGTTTTCAGCAGAAATTGTGAAATTGTTTCATTGGAGGTCATAAAAATAAATAATAAAAAGATAATACTTCATATGTGAAGTTGTTCTAAATGCATTAAATATATTAAATCATTTAATTTTTAGAATATGAGATACATACCATTATTGTAACACAGTGCACAGATGAGAAAATCATGCCATAGAAACTCTAAGTATATCACACAGATAAAGTGCCTAGTAAACAGTGGGAATCTGGATATAAGCAGACTGTCTAATGAGTCTGTGGTCATGTGTGATCATAAGCATATCACAGCTTGGAGTAAGATATGATGAGATAGGAGGAAAATAAAAAGCAGATACAAATAATCCTTTAGGAACAAAGGGAGCCACACATTTGAGTAAATGTAAATGAATATTGACTATATTAATGTCTGGTAAATTTAACATGAAGGAATAATTAAATGTCTGGGTCCCCAGTGAGGGCCATGTGAGAGGCAACCATACATTGCTGTTTCTCTCCCTCTCTGTCTCTCTCCCTTCCCCCTCTCTAAAAATAAATAAATAAAATCTTAAAAAATTGCATATATTGATTTTCAGATGAAAACTTAAAATATTTCTAAGGAAAAGCACAAATGCTACCAAACGGTGGAATTGGATAAAATTTAAAACAAAATGAAGTAGAGTGATTAATAACTAGATCAAGTGGGAAAAATTGATTAATGGTAGATTTTATCTCATATGTACATTAAATGTACCTGGATTTTATCTCTAGAAATAATATAATAGGCAAATCCAAGGCAGGGATCTTGTTGCCACATAGAAATATCAGGTAAACTACAAAAAAAAATCACCATTTTAATTACATTTCATAGTTATGGGAACAACAATACGGTATGATTCCCAAGAGAGAAGAAATCCTTTCTGAGTGTGGTGATAACATTGGCTAATTTCTTTCAGAATACTTGTTGGTCTGATATTACAGCAGTTAAGCATAGGTGGATCTACCACCAAAAATTGCAGCAAATTATACTAATCCTTTACAAAATAAACCAGTCAAAACTATAGTAATATTAGTAATATTCTCCTTTGTTTACAACAGAATCATATATTTGCCTTATGCCAAATATTGTCATGAATTGGGGTACAGATCAAGTACAGTAATTCCTCACTTAATATTATCCATAGATTCTTAGAGACTGACCATAAATCAAGTATAACTAAATAAATTTTACTATAGGCTAATTAATATGAACAAGAGTTAAGTTCCTATAGCAAATTTCTAGTCACAGAAATCTCACTAAATGTCTAAATAACAACCCTTCTAAAATTAAACAATGAAATAAATATGAGCTATATCTATGTTTAAGAAAACTTAATAAAAATGTCATTCCTTTGCCTTAGCTGGTGTGGCTCAGTGGATTGAGCACTGGCCTGTGAACCACAGAGTCACTGGTTTGATTCCCAGTCAGGTCACATGCCTGGGTTAAGGGCCAGAGGCCCAGTTGGGGAGCCCATGAGAGACAAGCACACATTTATGTTTCTCTCCTTCTCTTTCTCCCTCCTTTCCTTTCTCTCTAAAAATAAATAAATATAATCTTTTTTAAAAAAGGTAATTCTTTTCTAACCGATGTACTCCAGTTTGGGGTCACAGGTGGCCTGAGATTATCTGGGAAGCTCAAGGGGCAAGGTGGAAACCCACCTTACATATGACACTGTTCCATCCAAGGGCACCTTCACATCCACAACCACACACGTGCCAATTTCACATCCACAACCACACACGTGCCAATTTACCTGAACTACACATATTCGGGATAGGGGAGGTACCCACACAGACATGGGAAGAAAACTACCAACTCTAAATACACAGTGGTCCCAAACAAGAATAGATTTTTTTCTCATCAATTTTATAAGAAAATAACTTTGAATAGACCTGTTATATAAAGTCTCAATTAATTGTGGATTCCAAGTTTTCTTTTAAATGTATAGCTACATAAGGTTTTCTACCGTTTTTACTTAATTCAAGTGTTCTATGTAAACAGGCATAGAAAACACATAAACAGTAAAATACCATATGAATTAAATTAAGCTGATATAGCTAAGTATGGATAACATGCTTTAAATAGACTACTTCACTAGTTTAATCAATATCTCATAGTTTTATCTCCCCATTTTTTAAATTTAAAACATTAATCTGATTTCCACAGTTGGAATGTAGACACATGGGACAATAAGTGAAAAGTAAATCTGGCTTAAATTAAAACATCACCCATCTAAATTGGATCATTGACATTTGTAAATAATTTTTCAGAAAACATTTGGTATAGGGTAAGCACATCAAAAAATACATAAATTTTTAAGTAGTTAACACTAAAGAGAGAGAAAAGGTTATTTAGGAGATTGAGCATATGAAGGCTATAAAAAGGCAATATAATTGCTTAAAATTTTCATCGACTATAAGATACACAGGTCACGTTTCCTTTGCAAGCTTATTGATTTGGTTCTAACACTGCTATGGACTTTTAGACTTATGATAATATTAACTTCCTGCAAATATACTCTCTTTACTTCTGGACCAGAAACCCACAGGGCGAGCAGCACTAGGAGACAAGGCCAATCTTAGTCCAAGCTCTCAGCTTGAGGTACAAACAGGCTGAAAGTCCCCCAGGACTGCAGTTTTACCTGAGTGTCATCATCAGTGTGAAGGTGTGGCCATGCAGGGTCCCAGACTGAAACACAAGTAAATCAAACTCTCCTCCTTAGCCAACAGGCCCGACACTCCATGCTGTTCCCCTGTTTCTCATCACCTCAAAATCTGAAGCTCATTTCTTTACAGAGACTTTTTTTTGAATTGTAAAAATGTCTTCATACAAAAACTTCTTCAAGTACTATACGTATGCCTATAGTGGCCTGTTTTCTGCTAGAATTTGGTCCACTAACCCTTTATCATGTTAATCAGCAGTCAAATTTTAATTGTTATTTTATTTTATCCATAAATTCTGTGTTAGCAAAGAAGTTCACCTTAAGCTCTAGTACACTATTACCAGGATGATATTGATGTTTGATAAAATATTCTATTACAATTATACTGATTAAATAATAAATTAATATAAAGCCCCATTTTAATCACATCACCTTTGTAATGGGAATCACAAAACAGGAAAACATTATTATTTTGTGGAAGATATTTTGGTGGTTTTACCCATCTTTGTTTCGAACTACACAATAAATTTAGCCATCTACCTATTTAGCCCTGCATTAAATACATTAGGATATAGGCATACACTAAAAAAAGTGTCAAAATATATTTCTCACATATGTTATCTTCAGGTAGCACACATTAGAAGTACACAACTGAAAATTAAGAAAGATTTCAGTAACATAGACTAAGTTGTTATGATATTGATGAAAATAAATCAACCTTCTTCATAAAAAACATTGCTAATACGGAGTTGCACCTACTTACCCTATCATAAATGTTAATTCACAAAACAGGAAAAATTACAGAGGAAAAAGGAGATGTAAACTGTGGAGCCAGAGCACTGCTCAATTTGTTTAATCACAGA
This sequence comes from Micronycteris hirsuta, assembly GCA_004026765.1. Classification (NCBI taxonomy): domain Eukaryota; kingdom Metazoa; phylum Chordata; class Mammalia; order Chiroptera; family Phyllostomidae; genus Micronycteris; species Micronycteris hirsuta. The sequence continues at coordinate 69,598 of PVJI01008079.1, forward strand.
GTAGCATCAAAATCGACAACACAAACTACTGAACACACCCTTGAGAGTAACATTTGTTTTTATGCTTTGTGGAACTTACATGGGAGAAAATGGCATCTTTACTTTTCTAACTTCCCATCATCCATTTTGTGTTTTCTAAATTATTCATGAATGAAATAACAGTTTTCTGCATTAAAAATGGATAACTACATCAAGAGACTATGTAAGATTAAATGTAAGTGGCAAAGGAATCAAAGTTTTGGCAGCTTTTCTGATACCCATTCATCTGCAACTCGTCACATTCATCACCACGCCGCCTTTGGTAGCAGGATGCTCAGGGACAGAGGGTTTTCCCACTGACACACAGGACCATTACACTTTAACACAAAGTAAGTTTCCCTTTCTGTGAGATACTTGTCAAACAACAGGAGAACATTTATTTGTTTTAGGAGTAACTATATAAAATTTTTTAGAAAAATCAGCCAAGAGATATTAATTCTTACATATATTATTCACTCATGTATTAAATACCTTACATGATTCAATGCTATCAGCTAAGATTAATATGGATAATGTTTAGTGGAAAATTAAGGTCCTCTACAGGATATTCTTTCACTTCCTACATCCTTCTACCTTTACTGAGATTGCATGTAGAGAGGTATAAATGGTTCCCCAGATTCCTATAATAATTTTCTCATGGCAGTGAAAAATTAATTTTAAACCTTATAAAACTACATACTTTAGCAATTTGAAGCACACCATCTTTTCAAGTAGTCAACATTTGTTTCAAAATGTCAATGATAAATAATAATAGAATGTCCCTAAGATCATTTCTTTTTTTATTTTATTTTTTATTTATTGTTGTTCAATTACAGTTGTCTGTATCTTCTCCCCTCCCTTCCCCCTACCCCCTCCAAAACCACGTCCCTCCCCTGCCTCCCTCCACCCCTTGGTTCTGTCCATTTGTCCTCCATAGTGGTTCCTGAAAACCCCTCTCCCCATAGTAAGAAGATCATTTCTTAGTTATCCGCAAAAGAAACCCTACCATCTGGTCCTAATTATTATTAAGGAACAATAAATTTGAGATCCGAAAGCAGTTGCAGTCCTTTAATTTTCATCATAGAACATGAGAATTAAAATGGATCTTAAATATCTTCTAACCAACTCTTTCACTTTCACCTGTGAAAAGTGAATTCCAAATAAATCAATTACATTATCATTGTTTTAAAAGGTATTTATAACAATCCTATTATCCTGAATTTACATGATGTCTTATTGACTTTCCCTTCATCCTTTGTTGTCAATATGAATTATTCTTCTATTCTTCAATATTTAAATTAGTATAATAACCAATAAAACATCACTTGTAATATAGCAGATCACAGAACATTACAATAACCTTAATTAACTTATTATATTATCAAAATCATATGCTGCAAACTGATTTGTGCCACAAATGAGATTTAAATAAAATTTTGAAGTTTAAATAAAAATCCATGTGCCTGTGTTCCTGGAAAAAAAAAATCCAAATTTGCTAATCGCCTTGAGTTACACGCAGACATAAGTGCAGAGCAGCAGTGACGATGCACAAGCATACCTCCCGTCACAGTCCTCACCACGCCGCGTCTTCGCACAGTGGGCTTTACGCACAAAGCTGGCCTGCTTTTGGAGGGGATTGGTTTCTGACCCAAAAGGATTTGTTTTAATAGTCAAGGACAGAATAGTGGTCTCCAAAAAGAAAAGTCTTTATCCATCTGTTTCCAATTTATATTAATAATCATAGATAGAGTTTTCTGGGATGCCTACAGTCAAGTTTAGGTTTTGATTTTTTTTTTTTTTTAATAATCATGAAGCTCTTTATATTGTCTACACATTTAGTGAACATTCCAAATGTTTGCACCCCATCCACTTTAAAAAATAATTTTGACGAAGTTGGAAGTGAATAGTGACTGATAACTCTTGTTCCTAAATGTAACAAAAATCTGAGTACAAGTTTCTCAAAAATGTGAAATTCACAGTACTGCAATCAAATAAACCATGTACTCTTTGCAAAGTTCTGTAACTTTTGCTTACTATTACTATCATGGAATGTAGAGGGCCTTGCTTGTTCAAAGCATCTAGGAAGAGTCCTTGGAGTTACTGTAACTGACTGTCATTTCTGCAGTAACTCCTGCTCTGGATAAAAAGGAAGTTTATATCCCCTCTCCAGTTTGAAACAGTTGATGGCTTGTGGGCATAATCCTTCATGCTTTTTATTCTTTAGTCAGTGTAATGACCATACTTCACTATATGAAACAATAATTAATCCCATAAACATAGAATCTAAACCAGTGTGTCAATATTGGAATGCCATTTAAGATTATTTTAAATTTTATTTAAGATAGGATATTGTTTAAGAACGTCAGATCTGTTTGGCGTCCTTGCGGAAGAAGTTGATTCATAACAGGGCCACTGCCAGACAGGCAGGCCAGAACTGGAGACAGAATAGAGCCTGCTTTCTGTGACCCTCTGCAGAGACTTATGTGCTCATAATTGATACTTTCCTACTGACCTAATGCCAGTACCTTTCTCCTGCATTCCACGGTGGTCTCGCTGTTGTTCTGACCAGGTCAAGCATGTAAAGCATTTTCCATACCTGTGACAGCTCGCAGCCAGAAGCCCTATCCATACTGCCCTGTTCTACTAATTCTTCGGCACCTGCCAAGCGGTGCAAAGTTTATCCACTTTGTCTTGCAGCCACCCAAATCGTATCTTGCATATGTTGTCCTTTATAAACTCTGTTAATTAGCAGGCCGGAATGGCCTGCCTCTTTCTTTATACTGTTTTTATTTCAATGTCTCTGGTTATGTTTTGCTTGCTTTCTGCTTTTGTTGATTATGATCTAGTTAAAGGTTTTACCCCGTCACCCACGTAGAAAGGCAGATTTTCAGTCTCAGGACTTTCCTTGGGGCTGTGTTTCTTAAAGGTGTGCATCCTTCTTTTATTTAAAAGAGAAAAAAAATCAGGCCTACTCTAGAGAAGGGAGCCCCCTTTGATTATTTTTTTAATTTTTAAATTAATTTATTGTTCTTCAATGACAGTTGTTTGTATTTTCTCCCCTCCCCTCCCCCACCACATCGTCCAAACCTACTTCCCTCCCTCGCTTACCCCTCTGATTTTTGACATGGTTGCACTCTTTGTATTTTTAAATCACCTAAAATGCTTGCCTTTTCTCAAAATTTATTTTCCAGATTTCTCACATATATATTAAAAAATACATGAAAATAGCCCTGGCTGGTGTAGCGCAGTGGATTGAGCGCTGGCTGGGAACCAGGGGGTCCCGGTTGGATTCCCAGTCAGGGCACATGCCTGGGTTGTGGGCCAGGTCCCCCGTGAGGGCCATGTGCGGAGCAACCATACATTGCTGTTTCTCTCCCTCTGTCTCCCTCCCTTCCCCTCTCTCTAAAAATACAAAAAAAAAAAAAAATCTTATAAAAAATACATGAAAATATAGCAAATATATCACGTTTATTTATTTTAACTCAGTTGTATATTTAATCCACCAAAACAGCAATCTTCAGTCTATGTATTTGTTTGTATAAACAATAGTCTCTTGTATTTCTTTCAGGTTTTAAATTTGATATGATTTTCCCGTTCTTTATCTGTAAAAATATGTTTCAGGATAAGATGTAAAGAGCTACTGAAGGCATATATATACCAAATACATTATGGAATCTAAAAAGGAAAATTAAGAAATTTTATACTCTGTTTTATACAAGCTTTGTAGTCTATCTTCTTTCATTGCTACATGTTTATTCATTTTTTATTTGCCTTTTTTAAATAATTACTTTATTGTTGTTCAATTACAGTTATTTGCATCCTCTCCCCTCCCCTCCTCCCTTTCCCTCCAACCCCACATCCCCCCCAGTCTCCCTCCTCCCCCTTAGTTCTGTCCATGTGTCCTCTACAGTGATTCCTGAAAACCCTTCTCCCCATTGTCCCCTCCCCCCTCCCCT
>PVJI01008080.1:0-73501 GCA_004026765.1 Micronycteris hirsuta
GTGAGAAGTTCTCTCTGTCTCATTTCACATCATAATTCTGAAGGTAGCTTCCTCCTCCGTGAACGACATCTAAGGCGGTTACTGACGACAGAATTATAGCACTATTTTTTTGAAATAAGAGATCCCCAATCTCTAGGGCATTCATGATATTTAGAGGAAAGCACAGATTCCACGAGTCATTGACTATCTTGAGATTCACTCGAGGTGCTTGTTCCTAAGTGCCCATGTGATCAGGATGTCCACAGTAGGCACTGAGTTCTGCCAGGATAGAGGCCACATGAGGACATCAAATCCAGCTTAAAGACCAGTGTACTGAGATCAAGTTGCCCGGCAACTTGACCGTGGGCCTATAGGTAGAAAGGTCACCCAGAGGCTGAATTGATACAGCTTCAGTCTAGTGTTTCATGGACGTGGACTGTGATATTTTCACACCCCTCCCCTCCACGAAGCATCATTTCTGCTCGGGATCCTTCAGTATTATTAATTCATCATTTACATTGAACTACGTAACTGATTACTATTGACCTGCACTCAGCACTCAGATGAATTAAAACATATTTTTGTATGAACTACTCTTAACTTTGTTCTCACCAATAATGACTTTTTGGGGGAGTACCTCCACCACTAACCATTATTTTAATTTCAGTTATTTTCTGGAAGTTGCTATGTCCGTTGTATAGACTGAAACACTGAAAACAAGCCATGTCCATTGTACAGACTGATGCACTAAAAGCAAACCAGGCGTTAAGTGTGGGAATTCAATAATTTTAACAAACAAGAATATGAAGACTGCAGATGGCGAGTGGTGCTTGATTGGATGGGCCTCCTCAACCTCCATCTTTGCACACTTGAGCACGCTCCATGCTGTGCTATCTGAGGCAACTAATATTATTTCATCTCCCACACCGTCTGCTCTTTCATACCTCTCATTCTACATGCAGACCAAGGCCATTGTTAGCAGATAGATTTATATCTATTTGTTTGTTAAAACCCAAAGGAAGCAATAGTTACATGAGCTCTGACTATTCTCAAGATGCAGTTAGAAGCTTTGATGCTCTGAAGGAAATGTTCTCAAGGATGTGGCAGCGCCCCCTCTTGGCTCAGTGGTGGAGAACGCCTGCAGGCTGCATTGGCCTCAAGAAGCCCCTGGGAAAGGCAGCCTGCAGGCGTTCTCCAGGTAGGAGCCCAGCGAGCCCAGGCAGAAAAGCTGCGTGTGAAGGCTGTGGCCGGTGTCCAAGAGGAGGCTTTGTGCATTTATTCAACAGCAAGGGTTCTGCTGGTCACTGCGCTGGCCCTGGCACTTTTTTTTTGTTATTGGCACATACTGGCTCTTGATATAACTCTCATTAAAATTTGTATAATTCCTTTAAAATATGCTGACAGCGATCCTATATTGAATGGAAAAAGGAAGGTGTTACTGCACTCAGGGTGCAGGACAGATACAGTTCTAAAAGGACTCCACAAATGAAACAAAAGAAAACTTCGGAGTCCTCTGCTTTGTATTCTGAATGAAGAGCAAGAGAATATTAAATTGAGTATCCAAGGAATTTATATGCATGACCCATGAGCATGAACTAAGGGGAGCGGTTGCTAGAGGGAATGGGAGGGGGTACCAGGTGGAAGGGATCATAGATGGAATAAATGGGACAAACATATAGCAAAATCAATAACATATTAAAAATAAAATTAAAGTTAAAAAAAGAGAATATTAACTCTAAAACAAGACTTTAAAAAGTCACAGGAGGAAGGACAAAACCACTGCACTGAGGGGAAAGGTGGCTGATCAGCAGGCTGAGTGGGAGGGGGAGCTGAGTGAGCAAAAGAAAGCTTGAAATTAAAAACTGAGAAGTTCAATTTAAATTGACATTGCGAACAGCCAGAATAAGAACTGATAATGCAGAAGAAGAAAATAATCATCTTTAGGTAACAGTGCGTAAAGAGATGAAAGTAATAACTATAAGGTGACAGACGAGTAATCAGATGGAATATACAAACAATTGAGGATGTAATCAGAACACATGGATGCTGTAATAACAGTTAAGGGATAAATAAAGATGGCTTTCTGAACTCAGAATGCTTGCACTTATGGGTCAAAAATCTTAGGTTAATAAAAAAAATTAAACAAGCAAACATCTACAAAGAACTTGAATTTTCCAACACGTTGTTATAAACATTTTCTAACATATGAAAAATTGGCCAAACTTTACAGTGAACACCAAATAGATGTCACTTTGATGCACTGACTAGAATTTGACTCTAATTCCTTACCACACACCCATGCATCTATTCATCTCCCCACGTACCCATCAATCTATCTTATTTTTGAAGCCTTTCAAATAAATTGTGGACATTTGTGACTTTCCCTAGATTCTTAAAAATGCATATTTTTAACTTGTCTTCAGTATTTGCTCAGAGTGATTTTGTCTTTAGGTTTACGATTTATGTTCAGCAAAATAAATATTACTGGACTTCCGCTGATTTTTGACAGGGTCATGCACCTGTTTAATCCCACCTCCAACCTTCATCTTCCCTCCCTGAGGTAACTTCTATTCTGATTTTTCCAACCTGTCTTACCTTTGCAAACGAAGCTATTTGTCTATAACTTCATATAAATGGAGTCACAAACTTTGTACTTGGCTGTAGACGTCATTCACTCCTTGTTTTTGCCTATGTCATCAGTTGGCTTCTTTTCATTGCTGAGTGACATTGTTGTGCACAAGTAAAGTTGTTTGTTCATTGATTTTCTTAATTCCAGTTTTGCTCGATGATAACTAAGGCTGCTGTGAATGTCTGCGTACAACTGTTGCCTGTGTGTTTGTGAAAATACGTTTATGTTTCTCTTCGGTAAATGCCTGGGAAGGAAATGCATAGGTCATACAGTAGTTGTGTGTTTGATTTTAAAAAAAGCTACCAGAACTTTCCCAAAGTGGTTATAAAACTTCACATTCCCACTACTAATGTATGATATAGTTTTGGTTGCTCCTTATGTTTGCCAAAGTTTAGCGTTTTCTATCTTTTGAAATCTGGACATTTTGGTACATATATAGTAGTATCTTACAGTGACTTTCATTAAATTTCAGTTACGAATAAAGATGTTAAGCAATTTTCACTGTGTGTGTGTGTGTGTGTGTGTGTGTGTGTGTGGTGTGTGGAGGGGCTGTTAAGTTACAGGGTCTGACAGAGGTAAGACCTGCCTGAGTGTGGTTGGCGGGGTAATGATATGGGTGTTATAATTTGTAGTTTTAATTTGAACATTTCACCTGCAATGTCATATGGTGTGCTTGAGTGTGATATTGTTATGTTACAGAATTACATGTTTATGATTTCATAATAAAAGATTTTGTAATAAAAAGGGGGAGTTATTTGTGCCGGACTCTGTATTTGTCATTTTTTTAAATTGGGTTGTTTGACTTCCTAATATTGAGTTTTGGAGCTCCTTATAAATCCTGGAAAGCAGTCCTTTATAAGTAAGATATACGCTTTGCAAATATTTTCTCCACGGCTACTCCCTTTCAAGGCTACGAGCCCAGCACAGGCGGGGAGTGCTCTTTCTCCCAGGGAGGGAATGTTCTGGGCTCAAGACTGCTCTTGTGCAGCTGTGCAGAAGGCGAGAAGCCGCACGTGGCTGTCTTTCCAAGAGCCCTCTGTCCCCCTCAACACCCACACCTGCTCCACTGCTGAAAGAGCAGATGAAGCATATGAAATTCGGTAAGACCACTGTTCTCTGTGAACGTGCGGGTGGGGCCGGGGCCCCTGGACTACCTGCACGGCTATGGTTTGCTTGAAGACACTTCCTGTCTTTTTGACACAGCTCTTCACCAAGATCACCTGGAGAACCAGACCCAGGATGATGCTCAGGCCTCCCTGGAGGATGGTTCTCAACCAGGAACCCCCACTGCCTGGATTAAACCAAATACAGAGATCACACAGAGAATCTGGGTGGAGGGGGTGCTGCAGATGTGCCAGTAATGACCTCCTGCCTGAGTATGATGTGCTGGGGAGACCCTCCAGCATGGTCCCTACCTTTCCTGAGCTGTGAATGTACAGTCGCCAAGACCCGTTGGAAAGAACACAGATGATGTCCTGCCCTGCCAACAGGTAATTGCAGGCTCTTCAGTCGTCTGCCACCACATCGGCTGGTGGGTTTCGTGGCTCTTGTTGGTCTTGGAGCTTGAGGAAAGTGTGAGTCCTCATGTGTCCAGCAGACTGTTACCAGAGGCCTGCAGAATGAGAAGGCCTTCATTCTGAGATGACACATTCATCACTGTGAAAGTGCCCCCGTGGAAAGGGCTGTGATGATTCTCACCAGGGTGTTGTGCCAGGCACCCCAGCGGGTTCTGCGGGAGGGAGAAGAGGAATAGGAGAGGCTTACGTTCCCACCACAGCTCACTTCGTGAACCTCCCAGGAGGTGCTCTTGTCCTCTGTTCCCGTGACCCAAGCTTATCTCACCTTGGAGAGAAAGAGAGTGTCTCTTTCTCTGGCTTCTTCCACTTAGTATAGTGTCTTCCCATTTCATCTCTGCAGTCATGAATGACAGGATTTATTTCACATTCTAATCATCATGATGTTCTATCTCACCGTGGCTTTGATTTGCAATTTCTTAATTATTGGTGATGTTGAGCATCTTTTCATATACCTGTTGGCCATTTGTATATCTTCTCTTAAAAAATGTCTATTGACATCCTTCGCCCATTTTGGATCAGTTTATTCATTTTCATGCTGTTGACTTGAGTATCTCTTACATTCTGGATATTAACTGCTTACCAGACATGTGGTTTGCAAACATTTTATCCCGTTCCATATGTTGTTTCTTTACTCTGCTGAGTGTTTCCTTTGCTGTACAGAGGCTTTTTCATTTGATGGAATTCCATTCATCTGTTTTTTATTGTGTTGCCTGTGCTGTTGGTGCCATACCCAAAAATGCATTGCCCAGATCAGTGTCAAGAATCTTCCCTCCTGTGTTTTAATAGCTTTTTGGTTCTAGGTCTTATATTTAGATCTTTAATCCATTGCTAGTAGGTTTTTGGATATGAAGTAAGATAAGGACATAATCTTATTTTTCTGCATGTGGAAAAACCAGTTTTCTCAACATCATTTATTAAAGAAACTGTCCATTTCTCATTGTGTGTCCTTGGCCCCTTTGTCAAAGATACAGTGAGTATAGCCCTGGCTGGTGTGGCTCAGTGGATTGAGTGCTGGCCTGTGAACCAAGGAGTTGCTGGTTCGATCTCCAGTCAGGGCACATGCCTGCGTTCCAGGCCAGGTCCCCAGTACAGGATGCACAAGAGGCAACCACACATTGATGTTTCTCTCCCTGTCTTTCTCCCTCCCTTCCCCTATGTCTATAAATAAAATATCTAAAAAAAAAGATACACTGACTATAAATGCATGGATTTACTTACGGGGAGCTATTCTTGAAAAATAATCAAAATTACAAAATTGAAAAATAATTTAAAGGGGCCGATATTAAACATTAAAATGTTTATTGATAGGTTATAAATATAATTTTATATTATAGACATGTGATCAATATTAATATATTGAGTGTTAAATTTATTAAACAATAACTAAAATAATTGGTTAATTGGTAATTTAAAATAAAGTTAAAATTAGTTTTTAACTCCCTAATTCCACTTATATTAATAATGAGTAGGTCAGGTCCTGAGATAATTTTATCTGGTCTTGGATATCAGACAAATAAAAACAAAAAACATTTTTTGAATTTAGAAAATGGAGTATTTTACTTCATTTTATTTTATTAAATTTATTGGGGTATCATTGATAATGAGATTATATAGGTTTCATGTGTACATTTTGATGATGCATCTATGTATTACATCACATGCCCACCACCAAAAATCAAATCATCTTCCATCACAATAAATTTGACTCTTTTACCCTGTTCTACCTCCCCACACCCCTTCCCTCTGGTAGCCACCCTACCATTGTCTGTGTTTATGAGCTTTTGTTTGTTTTTTTTGCTTGTTCATTTATTGCTTTCAGTTACAAGAAGGACTTTTTTTTTTAAAGCTAAGGGCATCCACCAGTCGAAGAAAAAACTGGTTGTGTACTCATGAAATCACTACAATAAGAAGCACAAACAAAGGTGAGAGAAAACACAGACTCTATAAAACCCAGAAAAAATATATTACAATCTTTATAAAATGTTGTTGTGGTTATTTCCTGGTGGTTTGTGGGAATGTAGTCATGTGGAATTCTTATGTTGTTTGTCTCTTTCTATATTTTTCAAATTCTTAGCACCGAGCTAAGGAAATTTTGTTTAAAAACACTTGGAAACAAATCTTTAAAAGTAATTCATGTTTGGAACCAACTCTGCACTGCATTTGATTAACTTTTCGAGTTGAAACGGACTCTTCATAGAAAGCATTTCACAGAGCGCTGTGGAAAAATGCATGCTGTGCTTCACCATTGCCCCTGGAGAACTCCTCATGAACCTCTCGGTATTTCTTATATTTACTTATGTTGCTGTTTTACAGAGCAAACATCATATTTTATGAATACCAAAAGCATAACATATTTGTAATTCATTTGAAAAATGTAAATTTTCTAAGCACTGAAAAAAATCTTCATAGCTATACAATTACCACACAACTTCAGGAAAATATATAAATATTCATATGTACACATATACATGCAGAATTCAAAGAAATGAATTGCTAATGATTAAATGTTTGTGCCCACAAAATTCGTATGTACAATCCGACCCCTGAGGGCGGCAGTGTTCTGAGGCGGGGCCTTGTGGGGGGCTAGGTTGTGAGGATGGAGCCCCCGGGAGCAGAAGCAGTGCTTTTATGAAAGGGGCCTGCAGAGGTCCTGCCCCCCTTCTGGCATGTGCCGGCACAGAGCAATGTCAGCCTCTGAACTGGGAAGCAGGCCTCTCCAGGCCTCTCCGTCCAGATCCTAGACCCGCCCACGCGTGGGAGAAATTTCTGTTGTTTATGAGCCACCCAGTCTGCCGTGTCTCATGACCGCGGCCCGGATGGACTACGGTGTGCACTTGGCATCGTTTCTTTAGAATCTTGGTTTCAACTTCAGACTACGTTGGAATGGCAGGTTTTGGAAGCAGAACCTCATCACCAGGTAGGCGAAATTTACCCTCGTTAGAAACCCAAAGCAAGCAGTAGTCACGTGAGCTCTTACAGCTGTTCTCAAGATACAGGTAGAATCTTTTCATGAAAAAGGTCATAGTACCATCTCTGTCTTCAGAGGCAGAGGACTGGCACGGGTGTTCGGAGCAAGCAGTAGTACTGCTTCTGTGACAGGGTAATAAGTGAGCAGAAAGGACCTGCACTTTACTGGACGGTTTGGGGGCACACTGGACTATGCCGCAGGCCTCGGCCTGCACTGTGCATGGAACCCTATGACTCTGGGGGAAGAGACCAGGTATCAGAGGGTATTTCTATATTTGGCATATGATGCAATAATACGGGGAGTTGGAGAGACACCGAAGGAAACATCCTGAACTGGTTGGAAAGAAGTTGATGGGGAAGTGGGGTCAGGAATTCTTCAATCTTTTTGGATGAAAGTAAATATCAAAGACATATTTAGGGGGAAATCTTTCTCCTCCTCTCCTGTATCTCTACACCTTAGCCTGGAGGAAGGCGTGTCTGGCAGTCCACCTGCCCGCAGGCGTAGGCTGTAGAAGACGCACTACTTTCCTGCTCACTGAGGCAAAAAGAGTAACCATCTTGCCAGCATTGGGGTGCATCTCAGTAGAGAGTAGAGATAATGTGGAAAGGCCATGCTCCCGGCCTCCTGACCTCTCCCCCCAGCCTGAACTCGGACTCACTGGGTGTCTTCACCTTCTTCCTTCTCTCGTGATTTTACAGTCCTCTTCCTGGGTGTGTTACATGGATTAGGCCTCGGTCAGGATGTCCAGGGTCTCTGCAGCTTCATAGTATTTTACTGGTGTAGGACTTTTATAACACCTGCACAAAGTACCTTGGGGCTGCAGAGCTGAGAGTGAAAATACCTATTTGTTTTCATGGCAAAGGTTTGTCTGCTGATAAAGTTTATCAGAAACTACACATTTGAGAGTAATTCAATTCTTGTTCAACCAAAAATAAACCCGAGACCTTGAACTCCACTTAATGGTGATGTCTGTTTTTTCTTATTGGTCAAGATTTCAGTGGGAAACAAGGGTAAGCTTAGCCTGTTTCCACCTCAAATATCCAACAGTGGTTTTAAGATAGACTGTCGATATCCCTTTCTTAATAAAGATATCTGTTGATATTTAATCAACTTAGTTATGATAAATGTACTGATACTAGAGCAAGGACCATTAATCAGGGTCTTAATAATTTAATAAGGACATGACATTGCATATATTACATCACCTATTACTGAGTATCAACAATTTTTTCCAGATGTGGTGAGCACTTATTGATTTGTCTTTCTTGAATTGCATGTACTCCTGTGGATTGTTTCTTTCAAACGTATTTCAAAAAATATCTGCCTTGTCTCACTTCTCTGTCCGGCATGACTGCGTCTGACTCAGAAAAGGTGAATGAGGAATCTTCCCCGGAATTTTTCACATTGGGGCTGCAAGAGAGAAGACATTTCCATTAGTGCGATGACATTATGCTGGTGTGAGTCGTCAGCTGCCTATGACTATGTATGCCTTGCTCCATGGGAAAGTCAGAATGCAATAAAAACACAGGAGCCAACATAGCCCTAAAAGCAGCATGGCGACAGTGAAAGGGAGGGTCCTGACTCCTTCTGTCGTCTGGTCTCCAGCTTGCTCTGGCTTCTGCCTTTTGAAGTTTAGTTATTTGGCTCACCTGGGAGGTACTCATACATACTTCCAACAAATTCCCTTGTGTGAGCTTGTTTGAACTGTGTTTCTGTTGTTTGCAACCAGAAGTCCCAATAAATACACCAGATGTTATAAAGTAATTTCTGCTCTATTTGTGACATCCCTCCAAGGTAGATGAAGAAAGTTGGACTAAATCAGCTGTCTCATTCCAAAGTCCATGCTTTTTATTTTTAAATTCCATCTCAGTGATTTTTGGGAGTGCTTTGACTAAGAGTGATATAATATTATCAGAAACCAGCTGATAACAGGCTAAGATGGTTGATTGTCCAGGCGCCCTATTGTAGGTGCGACAGAAGAGTTTACCTGTGGAGGAGAGTTGTGAGTCCCCTAACCTGCTACATCATGCCACGTGTTCTTCTCCCCTCAATAAAAGGGCCAACTAGCTCATATTCCTGCACAAGGCCATGGAGAAAACATGCCACCTGCAGTGGATCTCAGGTCCCCAGGTCCCCAGGCTGTTCTTCTCATGTCACATATTCCTCTCTGGAGGTTTCCTGTTGGCACAATGAGAACTTGAAAAACTGTGACATTCGCCCCGTAAACAGTGAGACAGATGGAAGAGAGCAGCCAAGCAAACAGAAGACAGCACCCAGAGACCGATGCGGCTGGGGGCAAGGGCAGTGTTGGGTTGGGTGCGAGGGTTCTGTGGCAGCCAAGCAGAGCCAGTGGGGGTATAGAGAACTGACAGAGCTCCAGGTAGGCAGGGGGTCGGTTTCAGGGACACAGGGTGGGATCGCTGGGATGTTGTGCTGGGCCTTGGGTCGAGGAGCACTCCATTCCCAGGGAAGGCAGTAGACTTCCCTGGGAGTCCCCAGTATTCCTTCTCAAGCTCTTCAACCAGTCACAGCTTTTGGGGAGGAGTGAGCCACAGTCTTATCCTCAGTGAGGACTGAGGGGTGACATTTTACAAGTCAATATTTTTTCACTTCACTTAGATAAGGGGAGGGCAGGGATATGGTTTCCCTTCCTCCTTGCCCACCAGAACAGCCTGCACATTCTTGAATTACACAATTTATTGCATTTTTTGGCAACTTTGTTCACCTAGCTGTCTCTCCTACTAGATTGCCTTATTCTTGATGGCAAGGCCATTTGCATCTTCTGAGTCCAGGGGTGCTTCAGGGACATAATAGATTCTCAGTAAGTGTTAAGTGGGTTACAAGGTCAAAGATTGGCTAGTGGATGTTCAACTTTACTTGAGCCTTGTCCTGGAAAGTAGTAATAATTAAAGAAGTGCTCCCACCCTGTGTTTCTTTTCTACTCTCTTGTAAGAGTCTTTTTGAGGACAGTTCCCCTTTACACAGTCTGGGTTCTTTGTCCTGGACGCTAGGCACACGGATGATTTGACATTCAGAAATAGGAGCTACAGCTATGCGGGCCTTTTAATCCCGACAACGAAGGGCAGGGTTTGTTACAAGATTCTGAGGCAGGAAACACTGAAGGTCCAGAGAAGTCTGCAGCAGCCAGAGGAGCAATCAGGAAGGAAGTCAGGTGACCTGTGGCAATTTAGTTTACAACTGTGCTCCTCAGAGAGCCCTCGGGGGCTGTTATTGCTGTCCCCCACCAGGTGCTGACTCGAAATCTTCTAGGTGGGGACCAGGAATCTGCGTTACTCAAGAGCTTTCTCAAGTGATTTGCATTCACGATCAGTTGGAGAAATCTTTAAAACTTTCCCTCCTTCATTTGAATCCTCTTTATCAAATCTGCCTGTGTTTCAAAGTCTGCCTTTCAATATTAACCAACTTGAGCTGTGCAATTTAAAATTTTAAGCCCTAAACATTTAAAACTAGGTATTAATTTCCAGTTCAGGGGGGCCCCCTCCTTTGAACATGACCTTTATTTTAATAGTGATGAAATTTATGAGGCATGCTTCATTTCCCTGATTTACTGTAACATAGCTGAATACATTTTGGAAATGATAAGAGCTTAGCTCTGTATTAAATTGTTCCTACACACACACAAGTGAAATAATTGGGTTCTCTTAAGTCACCCAATTAAAAACCTAGATAATGGAAATCAAATTTCCTGTCAAATTTCTCCTTTTTATGACTCAACAGAGCTTGTCCTCACCCTAAACAACACAGGACCAGATAAAGAGAAGATGATAAAGAAATGAGGGACATTCTTCATTGAATCAGGTTAATTGTTCAGTCCTTTTTGGCAAATGAGCAGCTTGACATATTTTCTTTCTGACTCAGTTGGTGGTTTTGGCGCGTGATAAGTGAAATGTCAGGCTACCTGAACCGACCCCCGGGCTCCAGTATATGCTTTGGCCCCAGATTTATTTTTACCTGATTCCATATTGCTTGCCAAAGTGGTAGGCAGTGAAATGCAGTGGGAAAAATACACAGCCAAATTACACAACAAAATACCAGAACACCTCTAGGGGTCAATTTCAAATCCATAAAATGGCTGTTACTATTTTCCAATATTCACCCCAAACAACATGCGTGATTAGTGTTGTATTTTTGAGTCCCTTCCAGAGTAGATAGAGCAGAACAACAATGGAAAACAAATTGGTTATAGAGACGTGCATTTTCCTGTGGAAAATGGAGTCCAGAAAAGCAAAACCAAACAATTACGCAGATGAAATAGAACATGAGAATGCGTCAGCATCATCTATATGCCAGATATCAAACGCCGAGTCTTTCATTCAATCCTCACAGAATACTGCTAAGAAAGCTATGATAATCTTATTTCACAGATGAGAAAGCCAAGGCTCAGAGATCCTAAGAAACTTGCCCATAATTACAAATTTAGAAGGTTGTAGGGCTCAGCTGCCTAGCCAGGTGGTTCAATTACAGTTATTTTCTAGAATAAAGGGGTGCACTTTTGCATGCATTTTTTTTTCATTTAAACTTGATACAGATCTTGTGGGAGTGGGACAGGTCATTATTATAGTCCCTAAATTAAATGAAAAGGGAACAAATAAAACTCACTCTCCTCAATTACCTCTGCGAGAAGAATAGTTTCATACTAAATTTATTTTTATTTCTCTTAAAGGCACACATTCCCAATACGTGTTTTATGGTCCATCACCCACACGCCGATGAGGAAGCCTGTCTCGACAGAGGGCGGATGTGGACCTGGAACCCTGAGTGTGCGTCTCAGTTCTGCCTCTTGGGGACGCTCCTCTCGGGATTCAGGCGTGCATCACACAGCTCCTGGCGCTCTGTGGGTGCCTTCATAACACACATTTTAAATGCCATGACAGAGACCTGGTGATGCTCCATCTAGCTGAGGGCCAGAGCGATGAGCCACAGAGCTGTAGTGCAGACTGAATGCTAAGATCTGATGGGGAACTAGGCGTGAAAAGCACTGGTTTTGCAGAGAGCGTGGCAGAAGGTGGATCCTCTTCAGGACTGTCTTCTCTGCCCTGTTTTCCTGACACAGTATTTTTCTTTTGACCTGCCTTTGGGCTTCTCTGGAATGGCTTCTTTGCTCCGTGCACGGACCCAGCCACTCTGTCCATCACTTTTGTTGACAGAGCAGCCGTGCGGGCTTCTCTGACAGGAAGAACTTGGCGCCTCTCTGCCTTCATACCTGTCTGGGGCTGTTGGCTTTGCAGACTTTCCCAAGTTTTTCATTAAAAAAAAAAAAAGATTCAGTGAAATATGCTCCATTACCACGGGAATATTTTGACAACTATTCAATGCAAAGGCACATGTTTCATTTTTAGGTGGTTAATTTGAGAAGGATTTCATTGAGAGCATTTCAAGCAAAATGGCATATCTACCTATTTATCATATAAATGATATTTTAAAAACTTATATTTTATTCTAGATTATAAACATTAATATGTAAATAAAAATACCTGACATGTATCCTAAAAATACTCTGTGCTAGGTACTGTGCCTAAAATATTGTATTAGTTTCCTAGGGCCACCATAACAGAGTACCAAAGACTGAGTGCCTTAAACAACAGAAATTATTTTCTCATAGATCTGGAGGCTAGAAGTCTGCGATCCAGGCCTTGGCGGTGCTGGTTCTTCTGTGGCCTCTCCCTTGGCTTGTTGGTGGCCATGTTCCTTCTGTGTCCTCAATGTGTCACAGTCCTGGTCTCTTTGGATAAGGATGTTTGTCAAATTGGATTAAGGCCCTTCTTACTGGCCTCATTTTAACTTACCTACCTGTTTAAAGACTGTGTACAAATACAGACATTTAGATGTACTGAAGGTTAGGAATTTAACATGTAAGTTTCTGTGGAACACAGTTCAGTTCATATCATTTACAGGGATTATTTTGTGTATTTATTCACAGTTTATGTAGTTATTCACATTTTAGAATGAGGACAAAGATGCTGAGTGTCCCTCTCAGGGTCAAAATGCTAACTAGTGATACAACTAGTTTAAAGCCAGGTCTGGGAAACTTTAAAGCTCTTAACCATTCGTCCAATGTCTTTGCTCCCAACACCGTATTTTTTTCCAGGTGTCCCAGCTGCGCTATATTAATATGAATCTCTTTCTCAGTGCAGGCACTAGCTTCCTCCTGTAGTTGTTGCTGCAGACTGATGCCATCTTGCCCAAGTGATGTTAAATTTGGCCTGGAATTAGACATCTCCCTCCAGGCATTATGCAGCAGCTGTCTTGACTAGTTTGATAAAATTTGATTCAAGTGGAGGATAGAAATGTGTTTGGTTCACTTTCACAGAATTTTAAGTAGTTTTGTGTGAGATGCCAGTTTCCTGTTTAAATGCTGTTGAGTTGTGGTTTGGCTCGTGTCTTAGTCACCTCTGGTTGAAACAACAGAAATTCGTTTCTCACACTTATGGGGCCTGGGAAATCTAAAATCATGCTGGTAGCTCCTGTGTCTGATGGGGGCTCCTCCTTGGTTGCAGGCGGACATCTTCTCATTGTATCCTCATGCGGCCTAGCGACAGAAAGGAAGCAAGTTCTCTCATGTCTCTTCATACTGGGGCACTAATCCCAAAATGAGGATGTCACCTTTAGGACCTAATGACTTACCAAAGGCCCTGCCTCCCACAATCATCACATCGGGTATTAGGGTTCCAGCAGATACATTTTGGCTGGACACTTTTGGTCTACAGCAGCTCATGAAGAAGGGGTACCTTTAACAGACGTGTGGCATCCTGCTTTCACGTGGACGGTCTTACCAGATCTCATCACAAGAGCATTCTGGGGTGGGAAACACCAGTACCGTGATAGCTTAGTCTATTGGCACAATTTTTCCTTCTAAGCTTCTCCATGCAATGGTCAGACCAGGCTTACAGGTAGATTTAGGATTAGTCAGAAGACAGTTTTACTGGTAGTTAAGAACTAGTCGTGGTGACTCAGGTTAGTAGATGCACGGAGAGCGATGCCAAGAATAGCGGGAAAGAGGTTGGGAGAACTGATTGCACGGTTATGGAAGAAGAGCTGTCAAATGTGTCTTTTTGGCTGTATTTAGGGCACATATCACTTGTGTAGGATTCTGTCTGTTTTCAGCAAGACTAAGTATAAAGGGGTAAATCACAGCCTCAGCGAAATGCTATCAGGGAAGAGAAATGTGCACATTCCTGTAATAAAAGTAAGAATGCACTTAAATTACGATGAGTGCTTAAATTGTTTTCTGAAGAAATGTTTTCATTGTTTTCTGCTTCTTTATAATAAGAGGGATCAATTTTATCTACAATGTTGACTTGCGACAAAGTGAGATTTGACTGAAACTTGAAGAGCATTCAAGGACGACTATGAAGTCAAGACGGGGAATGAGTGGGCAGAACTGCGAGCTGAGTGCAGTACGACTGGTGACCATAATGTGGGTGAGAAAATGGGAAACTGTGGTGAAAAGCAAAGGAAAAAAGCAACAATTAGGAAGCGACAGAAGAACTGGCTCAAGTGTGACTGGGTCCCTTTTTAGGCCGGAAGGCAGGAGAAGCCCTCCTTGACAGATTAAGGGACCGCGGCTTTAATCAGAAGGTAGTAAGAATTGTTCATCTGCCTTTCACAAGACAGCCCATCTCTCTTCCAGAAAATCTCCCATGATTCTGGAACGAAGCCGCTATCATCTGTTGTTACCTTTTAAACCTTCACTTCATGATGTGGTTCCAAAGCAATTGGGCCAATTCCTGTTTTGAAAAGAAAACCTTTGATCACCCTCAAAAGATAAACGTTTGACTCTTAATGTTTTTCACTCTTTGACAAGTACTTCTCTAGGGAAGCAAGCTAAAACAAAAACTGCCAAAGCACAGACAAAGATGATCACCACAGCAATATTATCTGTAATAGTGAAAAACTAGCAGTGACTTTAATTTTTCTTTTTAGAGAAATAGTTGAATACATTATGATATATCTATACAATGGATTAAAAGACAGCCACTAAGAAAGTTTTAACGATATGTATAAAAATTGGAAAGAAGCACAATAAAATATAACTATAATTATATAGGATACTAGGAGGTTTTATAAAGGTATTTTTTTTCATAAATGTGTCTACTTTCCAACTGCCACAAATTGATCACATATTTATTAAATAATCAGAATAAAAATTAAAATGGATCTGGAGTCCATTCCAGGCAATGGGTTCCAGCAATGGCAGCATCTATGGAAGAATTTATAGCAACCAAGAGGATGGCATCGAAGGGAATGTGCATAGTCTGCCAGCGCACAGTCTAGTCACCTGACATTTTAGCCCCTCAGCCTGCGTCAGTCTTGTTTGGTCTCAGAACCTTTGGGCAAAGAGCAGCCCCATCCTCTGAGTGGGCTTTGGGGTGTGGAAGTGCCAGCAGCACCCCCAGTTCCGTCTCTTGACTCATCTCGATACAGTTAGATTTTAGCACTGTGCTTGACATACTGTAGATGTCAAGGCATATTTGTTGATTGGATGAAAGATCTGGTCAAAAGGTTTGTCCATCTCACTAATAGTGCACTGTTTAGCTGACAGGTTTGACGATATTCTCTTCGAGAATTTGTCGAAATCACATACTCAGTGATCTCTTTGAGTTCTATGGAATTGCTTTGCTGCAATGTTCCTGGTGGAGGGGTCAAGGTCCCAGCTGTTCTTCTTAGCAGTTTCATGACTATGGGCTACTTTCTCTGTGCTTTAGTTTATTAAAAGATTCGCTTTAGGGTTGAATTAAAAAGCATAAATGTGGTTATATGTAGCACTGAAATAAAAGAGGTAGCAAATAAAGGGTGTTTGAGCTGGAGTTGACTGCGTTTTGGATTGACTGCAAGGCATTTTGGAGAAATCAAGAGCCTTTGGGAAAATGATATTTAGCATTCATTGTACAACAAACCATGGTGAGGGGGATGGGTGTGTTAAAGCAAAAACCACTCTTAGTACCAGAAAAAAAGTCATGGCTGGCTGCGAACCCCATAGGCTGCCTCTCAAGCATTCCATCATAGTAGGAAGTGACACACGAAGTTTGAGGATCAGGTGTGATCTCAAACTTAAAGAAATATTTCTAATGTTGCCTGATTCATGACCATTCCAGAAACTTCCAAGAATGAAGAGTAAAATCTTGATAAACTTACAAAATGATTTTCTCAACATGTTCTTCAAAGGTGTTGTTATTCACTCCAAGATGCCATGAAGGCGGGAAAAGGATTAACGTACAGGTGACCCAAGGATACAAACTGTGAGACAATATCAGTTTTGACGATGCCCCAGAGGAAATGAGCCCTGGACACCCAAGCCCACAACAGAGCTAGTCCTTTGTTATAGGTTCTCAGTGGATTACAGAGGTCCCGCCATGTAGTGGACAGGGCAAGAATTTTAGAAAGGAAGATAAGAATCTAACAGCTCATTTTCTTTTTCAAATCTATAAAATGTGATTAATCACATTTCTTAAAAGAAGGAAAGGAGGTAAACTTTCTCTTAAGTGAATTCCTTATATATGCCTTATATAATGGGCTTACATACTTATAATAAACCTTATATCACAGATGAGAAAACTGGTGTTCAGAGAGGCAATGTAACTTGCCTAACCCCGTGTGCTAAGGGACGGAGTCGGGCTTGTTGCCAGGTCTGGCCGACATTCAGACAGTGGGCCGCACTCCTCAGTCCGCAGCACCGCACGTGTGCTGACATCGCGTGTGAAAGGTGTGCCGGCTCACGGTCCAGAGCTGGGTTTCATTTTCAGCGCTGTTACCCGGAGAGCAGTCTTGCACAATTCACTGAAGCCCTGTAATCTTCGAAGTTATCTCTACATAAAAAAGTGACTATTAAACAAAAAAAAAAATGCATGTAATTTTATGAAAAATGGTATGGAAGCTTCTCAAAAATTTAAATTATTTTTGTGATCCAGCAATCCTACTTTTCTGGGTATATTTACAAAAGAATTGAAATAAAGATCTCAAAGAGATATTGGCAGATCAGTGTTCACTACACCACTACTGACCATATCCAAAATATTAAAACAACCTAAATGTCCATGAGTAGATGAGATAAGGAAAATGTAGTATGTACATACAACCGCGAAGTATTCAGCCTAAAAACGATGGCAGACATCCTGCCACCCGTGACAGCATGGATGGATCTGGAAGACATCGTGCTCCATGAAATGAACTGGTCACAGGAGGACAAGCACTGCATGATTCAACCTATCTGACCACTGTTCAAAGTAGTCAGACCTGTAGAAGCAGGGAGTAGCATGGCGGCTTCCGGGGGCGGAGGGGACGCAGAAATGAGTTGCTGTTCCGTGGGAACAAAGTTAAACAAGATTACAGGTTCCGAGATCTGCTGTACAACGTTGTGCCTGTAGTTAAGATGGTGTTTTGCACCTACTGCTGTGTTAAGGGGGACATTAAGGGGGGCAGATAACGTGTCATATTCTTACCACAATTAAAAAAAAACTAAGAAGCATTCACACATTGAGTCAGGGAAGAAATGCAAATGGCCTCGGGTCTGAAAATGCACCTCATGGGTGGCGTGGGGGCCTGGGCTCTGTGGTGACTACACTTGGTTTGGGGGCACTGAGGGTAGTTTAGGGTAACTAGATTGTACTCCCACTGCCCAGGTTTTTTAAATGAATTCATTATCTTTATTTGGATATTATGATTTTTTAAGGCTATTGTTTATTCTTAGAAAGGGGAAGGGAGGGAGAAAAGGAGAGAAACATCAGTGTGTGGTTGCCTCTTGCATGTCCCCTACTGGGGACCTGGCCCGCAACCCAGGCATGTGCCCTGACTGGGGGAATAGAGCTGGTGATGCTTCAGTCTGTAAGCAGGCATTCAATCCACTGAGCCACACCAACCAGGACTAGATATGATTTTTTAGAGAAGTTGAAGGTTCACAGAAAAATTGAGAGGAAGGTCCAGAGATTTCCATCTGTCCTCTGTCCCCACCTATACGTAGCCTCCACCGTGATCAACGCCCCCCGCCAGTGTGGCGCAGTTGTTACCGCTGATGAATCTGCACCAACACATCATAATCTCCTCAACTCCGTGATTTACATTAGGGCTCCCTCTTGGCGCTGTGCACTCTGTCAGTTTGGACAAATGTTTACGACAGCATCTGCCATTAGGTAACAAGCAGAGAAATTTCACTGTTCTAAACATCCTATGAACACCACTGCCCCTCCCCTACCCCTGGAAATCACTGATCTGTTTACTGTCTCCAGAGTTTTGCCTTTTTCAGAATGTCCTATAGTTGCAATCACACAGTAGGCAGCCTTTTCGGATTGGCTCTTTCACCGAGAAATGTGCATTTACATTTGTGTCTTTCCATGGCTCCATGGTGATGAGCGATTTTCCCTTGTCTGGGTGCCGCAAGTTATTCGTTCAACTATTGAAGAACATATTGGTACTTCCAAGTTCTGGCGATTACAACTAGAGCTGCTCTGAACATCTGAGTGTAGGTTTTTATGTGGACATTAAGTTATCCTTTTTAAAAAATATTTTTCAATTACAGTTGACGTTCAGTATTATTTCATATTAATTTGAGGATGAGCACAGAACACCCTGCTGTCCTTGTCAGACTCAGGCAGCAGTATGAATTGGGTCCCTGAGATGTAGCTCCTTTTATTTTTAAAGTGTGATATCTGTTTCCCTGAGGGATTCTGATAAGTGCTGTGTACTGAGAGTTTTGAACTTTTGGTTTACAAAAGATCACGAGCGGCCCCGATGTGCCCTTCTGACTGTACAACGCGGTCTAGACGTTGGAAACATTGACACAGCCTATACTACTCCCTGACGGGGTTCCCTTCCCCTAACTTCGGGAGAGTTCAGGGCCTGTTGACACAAATGAGAAAACGAATCAGTAGTTAACAGGAACACTGCGGTGGCGCTGACACATGAACTTTCTCTTTAAACCAGATGATTTCAAAGAGAGCAGGTTACCCCCGTGGGGACTCGACCGACCAGGGGAGTGTGCAGAAAGATCCTCTCCTACTGGGATGGCAAAAATAGATCCATTTCTGTCAACCCAAACCAACAAAAAGTGCAGTGGCTTGTGCCTGTGGCTACTGCAGGTACGTGGATGACGGGACACAGGTATACCTACATCTCGAACACCCTGGCTTAGCCCTAACCACGTGCATTCGTCTCCCAGAGCTGCTGTAACAAATTACCACAATCCGGGGAGGGGTGGGGCACTGACCACAAGCCTCTGGAGCACGTTTTATTCTGGTCTAGAGTGTAGGTGCTCTGCCATTTCTTCATTCAGTGGCCTTTGAAACACCTCCTCCCACTGTACCAGTTTGCTCCAGCATCACCTCCCTGAGAAAGCCTGCCCAGATTGCTTTTCCCTCAGCCTGAGATGGTTAACTGTGTTTTTATAGAGAACCCTAGTTTATCTAAGACGATGAGCAAATTTAGGCAGAAGATTTTTATTTAAGTCTCTAATTCCACATATAGAATCTGAATTAAGAGATGCTTATTATAAATACATGCATGTGTACATAAATGTAAATAAATGAAGAGCCAACAGAATAGTCTGCAACCTACAAGGAACATTGTATCAACCACATGAGCAGAGTTCTGCAGTTCCCTCAAAGCCTTGGGCGACATGCTTTCAGGAGTAGGATACCAGTTTATCTCCCTCGTATTTCTTTCTCTTCTAGGTACATGGTCCGATTTCAGTTCCTTCATGCGTCGAAGATGAGACATGACCTGGTCACTTATCTACATCAATGGAATACATGTGTCTCCTCTGAGTAGCATTTAAGACACGTTTTCCTCCCTGACCTGTGAACAAATACAGGGGGGATCTGTCTTGAAGTGTGCCTACCCTAACAAAACAGAGGTCCCTTCTATTCCCCTGAGAATGTTTATAACAAGAGATGGGACATCTCTGCATCTTGTCTTGTACCTTCAGAAGTTCTGCTTGCTCTGTGTGGGGTGCATGACTCTGGTCAGAGAGACTGTCACAAGCCTGAGTATCAGTGCTGCTCACGAGAGAGGAGAGACTGGAGTGGAATTTCATTGTTGGTCATCTCAGGCGTAAATTGGGGTTGGGGAAAGGTGACCTTAGAAGAAGCATCCAGATGTTGTACATTGTGGATAATGAACCTTTTCCCCAAATTCTTAAAGTTTGGGGAATAGAAATCCTGCTTAAATCATTAATGTTGTTTCTGAAGAAAAATCTCACCCATTGGGGCTGAAGAACAAGAAAAAGCCTATATCTTGTTATTATCTTGAGTGAAAATACAACTCATTGTAGAAAATGCTTCTCAATTGCCTTTTGGAGTTCAGAGTTTTCACCCAATGACCCATTAAAAACAGTGTAATATGTATTGGAGTCCCCCCACAAAGAAAATAAAAATAGTGGCTCCTCCTGGTTTTTGCTCCTTCAACAGGAAGGGACCAGGGAGAGGCCTTGCATGCAGGGGCAAGATTAAGATTAGTGAATATTTGAACAGAATAATATGTAACCTGCTGCACATAAGCACTGAGCAGCAAGACTGCCCCTCACACACAGGACCCCTAGTTCCGGGGGTCGTGTTTATTTTCCTGCATGCTAAGTGATGAGCAGCCTGACAAGGTCAGGCTTAGAAAACAAAACCAATAACAAAGCAACGACAACTCTGAAGAGCTGACAACATTGCTTTGCCTTTTCTGTGTGGAGATTTCTTACAGATTTCCTACTCCATTGTGAAGAAATTGAATTTCAACAAAAACATGATTATGACTTTTGAACAAATAATATGATGCCCAATATTATGGAGAGCCCTAAGTCTATGTGGGTCTACTTTCTAGAGGTTTCCCACTCCTCTTTTCCCAGATATACCCATGAGAAGTATTTACGTGAAAATTTCCCTGATCCCCATAGAAATGAATTCACACCAGTTTACTCAGACTTGGTATTATTCTCAATCTCACTTTCCGTCACTTAAACCTGTTCCCTCGGTAGAAACAGAATAACTTTCAGGATGCCTTACCCACTCTCCTTTGCTCACCCATGCCAACCGTGTGCTATTTACATAAGCCCGCTATTGACTCAGAACTTAGCCCTCTTTATCCAGTTTGAACATGAGAAAATCCTTAAGAGGAAACTGAGGGATATTTTCCCAGCCTTTGAATCATTACTCTTTTTCTCAGTGGGACACTTGCCAAATCTTAGCTTTGGGTCTGGTCCTTTATATCTGAAGGTATTTTCAGTTTGGTCCCTCTGTGGTCTCTTTCATGGATTTACCCTAGCTCCTTAAATGCAGCTTAAAAAAATAAAGAGAAGAAAAAGGAACTAATATTACAGATTCCACTTATTCTTCTTTTTCAGGCTCTGAAATATACACAATTTACAATTAGGTCTCCTTCTTGTCACTTGGCCCAGGTTTGTTTGAAATTCCTTTAAAATGAATTACTTTGAAAAATTCCCATTTGGATCAATGTTGCTATTCACCTGAACCAATAATAAAAGCAACAACCGTTATTCCTAGAGGTCTTCGTTGAGTTGGTGTTTTTTTGTTTTTTTTTTTAATGTACAAAGTTTAATCCATCATTGCAGATGTAGCCTTGTCAGGGTCAAAGAGGAAGAAAACTTTCAAGTGGGAGCATGGAATCAGCCTTGGGCAAGAACATGAAGCTGATGAAGGTCCCTTAGTGCCTGAGCTGAAACTGATGACCCATCCTTTCCCGAGGCCCTCCTCCGTATTCATTTGTTCATCTTTTCTTTGCTCATGGAGTGTGGGCAGGCGATATGCCAAAGTAATTAAGGGTGCCGTCTCTGAACCCAGACAGCCTGGGTTTGGATCTCTTGCTCAGCCTTAAGTTATGAAGCCATTCTAGTCCTCAGTTTTTATTTCTGTACAAAGGGGTACATATCAACACTTACACTCTGTGGTTACTATCGCTGTGAAGTAAGGCAAGGAAGGTCAATTGAGCAACATATTTCTTGGCATATAATTAATTATTGTTCAACGTTAGCTATTATTAATATAACTTTGATTAGGACACTGCTATATTGTAGCTTTTTGATGCTATAACTTCATTGTTTTATGTTTTTCAGTGATTAAATATGGTGCCAGGAATTGTGTTCAGCAGAGTGTAGTTTATGATTTATATCTTATGTTACGCTTTCAAAATATCTGTAAAGGAGAGAACAGATTGCTTCTATAGGTGTTGAATCTACACTCAGAGAGGTCGGTTGACTTATCAAGATGTAAGAGGCATGGTCATGATTTGATTCTAGATCTATTTTATTACATAGCTTTCACATCCTTTTTATACCAAACCTCCTTACTCCTCAAAAATATTAACACAGCAGTGACAATACTTCAATGAGGAACTTCTTTTTCCCATACTTATCATTTCCATGTGGGGGGAATGCCACTAGTGTGACCTTCCTGTCCTCTCTGCACTTTGCTTACACTTTCCTATTGTTGGTGACTTGTAGAAAGAACTGAGAGAAGTTTTGGCTCAGTCTTTCCTCTTGTGTCCGTTTAGGAATCTGCCCTTCATCAGAGAACCTGTGGTCTGGTGTTCTAGAGTCCCTGCAACAAGTCAAGTTGTAAAGACCTCACCCTGGGATGAGAATTGCTTGTGATTATTTGGGCAGATGTGCCTAATTCTGTTAGGCCCTACCCATCACAATTAGCCACATCTATCCAAACAGCTTTAACAGTAGCAGATAACATTTTTTTAAATTTTCATTGACCCTCTTTATCTCTGTTGGTTACAAATTTAGATGGGATAATATTTATTTTATTGGGTTGCCTCACTTGTCATTGTCAAGGCTGGCGTTTTAAAATGATGCCAAAAGACAGATATGTTTTTGTTGGCCACACAAAAGACCAAATAATGGTGGAAAGAGATTTTAGAAGCAGCCAGAGTTGTAAGTTCCTTGTTCAGGTGTCTTCACACCTCTACATCTGCCCCGCCCCCACCCCCACCCAAGCTTTCAAAGTCAAGGCTTTCACAAGTAGGGCTAGATTTACAAATAAATCCTGTATCTGAGGTCATCAGCAATTGATTTTGGGACATCTGGCCTCATGTTTTTCTGATTAGTCTTAGCCAGTGCTTGTCAGTTTGGGGGAGATAGAAGTCAGTTTTAGAATCAACTAAAAATTGCGCATCCTTTCTCTCCCACGTGAAGATAAAGAAGCAAACTTGAACATGTACTGCATGTATGTATCTTTTATTCTGTCATTCATCCATTTACTTATCTATTCTTTCAATGTTTATTAAATAATATTTCTATGAGTAGGACTTTACTAGCACTGATGATAGAATGGTGAGCAAATAGAAAGGATTCTTAATTCAGAGAACTCAAGTGAAGCCCATTACAGCACCAGTGATCAGTGTTCATTTATGTGGCTTTATTTTGAGTGATAAAATCTGACCCTGTTTAGCTTAAGAAAAAAAAAAGAAGTTACTATTTGGAAGGACATTCAAGTATCTGGTAGAACAGGAGAAAGGAGTCAGCAATTTGTAGAGGAGGTTCCTGAACTTGGAGGAGCTGAAACCCTTGGATCTTCTCCCTGGAAGGCTGATGGTGATATGACTTGGTCTGGGTGACTTTCTACTGCTCTGTCCCTTCTAGCCCTTCATTGGGTTTCTGAGTGGAACAGACTGGATTATGTGTTCAGCTGTCATTCATCAGCTATGGCCATGGAGGGCGGTCATTTAAGTGGTGACCCGGCCGCTGACGTGTGCGGGCCACTGCCAGGGAGAGCAGAATTGTTATAACCTGAGCGGTGAGCGCAAGAGCCATGCTCTATGAAACACATGATGTTTCTATTTCTACTGGCCAAATGATGCAATAACATGTATTTCATAGTTTACAATCTAAGACAATTAACTTCTTACCTCTCATTACCCATGCCCCCTTCTTCTCTTGTAGGTTTAAGATGTTGTCACCTAAAGTGATTCAACAATTCCACATGTAGCTCTCGGGCTCCCATAGGAAAAGATGTCCATTTAATTTCCCACTTTGCCTTTAAGCACCTACATCCTCATTTCTCGTATGGCAATGGGAACAGGAGCTGAATGGATGGTTGGCTTCAGATGTTGGGTGAAATGTTTAAGCAGACCTCCTGGCTCAGAAAAATGGCTTAAAGGGTGTTTGTTGAATAGTGGAGACTTTATGAGGTGTGTCTAATGTGACAAAATGTCATGGGCTGGATTGTGTCTCCCCAGAATTTATAAAGTGAAGCCTTAACTTCTATTTCTCTAAATGTGGTAGTATTTGGAAATAGGACCTTCAAAGAGGTGATTGAATTAAAATGAGACACCCCCCCCCTTTATGAGGCGGGGCCTTAATGTAATTTACTAGAAATTAGGAGGAGAAGTTTTGAGCCGCAGTGAATCACCACGGATATGCACTGACAGAGGAAAGGTCATGTGAGGACATGAGGTCAGAGTGGCCATTCACAAGCCAAGCAGAGATGCTTCAGGAGAAACTGAACCTATCAATGCCCTGATCTTGGCCTTCTGCCCCCAGAACTGTAAGAAAACTGATTTCACTGTTTTAGCCGCCCAGGCTGTGGTATTTTACTGTGGAAGCTCCAGAAAACTAATACACCAACTATCCTACCTTGCCTGGGAAGGAGGGATTTCCTGGGACATAGGACTTTCCAGGTAAAATTCCAGGACTTTCCTGGGCATATTGTACCAAGGTGGTCACCTATGGGTTAAGCCAGCATACGTGTGTGATTGTCCCATTGAAAATGACTCGGGAGAGGAAAATATCTCCTATCAGAGGAGTAAAGGACCTATCAGCACACCTGACACATTGTTGCTACTTAATAGATGGGGTTAATAATAAAATAACATATGTTTCCAAACTTACTATTTATCATACATTGTATTAAAATAAGTAATACATCATCCCAATTTACCCTGACAATTACCTTTAATATTACCATTTTTACATGAGGAAATTGATTTAATCTTATAGACATTAATTTTATTTATTTTATTTTATTCCTATTGTTGACACTATGACAGATGTCCCCCTTTTCCTCTCCACCCCCCTTGGCCCACCTCCACCCAGCCCCCACTCCTTTCCTCTGTGGTTGTCACCACATCATTGGCTGTGTCTATGGGTTTAGCAAGAGTAACTGAAGCTACCAAGGTCAGGCAATTTATAACTAATGACACTAAGATACCAACAGAACTGGACTTGACCCCAAAGCTGGGGTTTCTTCTTGAGATGCTCTCTTCATTCTTCGTTCCCATTACTGGTTGGTTTTCCTTGTGCTATTCCTAACATTCACTCTTGACTCAGGCTCTTGATACTTCCCTGGGTCAGATACTGCAGGGTGTTCACGATTTTCTCGTTTCCGGTTTGGATACCTCCACGAGTACTCAGTACTCAATTCCCGATTTGCATTGCTTATTTCTTTACTCAGTGATTCTGCCATTCCTTCACGTGTGCCCACTTTGCCTTATGATTTCAAGTTATAAATGCAAATAAGCCCAGCCCTTGCCTCCTAGCAATAGAGGGATGTTTGTGTGCAGTAGGGAGATTTTACTCAGCAATGCAGCCTCAATTCTGTTTTCATAGTCTGTGCATTGAAACAATATCTCCAGGAGAAAAGGTTATGATTTTTCTTCAGGAGCTACATCCCTACCCTCTAGACTCAAAGTTTCACAGGGCTCACAGACTAGGCCTAGCTGTCTAGCTTTTCTCTGCTTTCCTCAAAGGTAAATAAGAAGTGGATGGCTATAGCAGGAAGCAAAAAACTCACACTAAATACATATTTTTTGAAAACAAGCACCACTTGTCCAGCCCATTATTAAGTCAACATAACCATCTTTGAATAATCAGTAATAAAATAGACACAGGTGCCCTTTTCCATGGGATTACTATGAAGAATGAAATCTATAACATGATGTAAAAAAATGTTTGCTGAGGGTAAAGGCATCCTGTGACCTGAGACTTTGTGTTCAAGTTCATTTTCACTAAGCCTGTGAGCTGTGGCCTCTTCCTTCTAGGTCTGTTACCAATCTTGGCTGGAAAGAAACTCTCACACCTTGGGTTCCTCGCTGGGTAAATGGGACCACGAGACAGAGACTGACTGGAAAGCGTGCTATAAGGAGTCAGATGTTAGAAGTCATGGCGTGATGTTTGGAGACCTCAGTGTTTACCACAGCTTTCATAGCAAATAAAGCTTTGGTTCACGGTACCAAGAAGACCTGTTTTTCTAGCTGTTTCTTGCCAAATGCTCTCCCAAAATACACAGTGCAGCCTATTTCTTGAAAACCTAATGGTTTTGCAAGCAGGTATGTGCTGTGTGAGCGTTTGAGGGGGTTGAAGTGGCATGAGGTGGGCTTCCCTCCATCTGACCCTCACATCTCTGCCTGTGACTTACCCTTCCAGCCTGTGGAATAGGGCTGCCATTGGTTCCCTGAGCTGGACCCTGTCCCCCTTGGCCACTGCTGTGCCCGGGACTCTTGACCCCAGAGCCATGCTTCTCACAGAGCAGTTGTTGGAGCAGCTTTTCGTTCCTCTCTAGACTCTGCTCAGTGCAGAGGACAAGGTTACTTTGGGGTCACTTGGGGCAAAGCAGATTTGCTCTGGGAGGAGCTGATCATCACGGTGAGCAGTTGTATTTCTGATCAACCCAGGAATTAGTTTTTGTTTGGCAAAAATGCTTTGCTACAAAGCTGGTACATGGGGTTGGAGGACTCAGCTGGAGTCAAAGGTCAAGACGTGGTGACCCTACTTGAGGTCAGTCAGGATAGGAGGTGGTGGTGAGGATGGAGACCCAAGTGCTAGGCTTTGCAGCCTGCCCATCCAGGGCCTTTCTCAACACGTGGCCATGCCTTTGTCAGCAGCAACTCCGGAACTCTCTCTGGCTCATTGAAAGCCTGTGTCTGCCTCTGACTGGGATCAGTGACCAGGTGGCTGCAGACACAGAGAGGGTACGTCCCAGGGATCAATTGTCTCTGACATTGACGAGTGCGGACGCCCACAGGAGAAGGGTGACCTGGGCCCAGGGGAATGCTGAGTGGGAGGCTGCGGTGGACGCCCACAGGAGAAGGGTAACCTGGGCCCAGGGGAATGCTGAGTGGGAGGCTGTGGTGGGTGCCCACAGGAGAAGGGTGACCTGGGCCCAGGGGAGTGCTGAGTGGGAGGCTGCGGCCGGGGTCAGGAGGATGTTTTCCCAGGGTGAGAGTCCCCACTGCCGGCAGCACAAGAGGCTTGAGTCGTACCATAAAATTGGCCCCAGGGCTGGATTGGGGAACCACACGGTGGTCCGGGCAGCATGTGCAGCTGTAGCAGCAACAGGAGCCCTGTTCCATGGGATGTGGAGGCCCTCACCTGGGGACGAGCATGAGAGGGCCAGTCTGGGACAAGTGGCCAGGCTCACATGCCGATGGCTCAAGCTCACCATTCAGGTGAGGGAGGTAGATCCAGTGCAGATCACCTGGGAAAGTTGGTGGAGGGTACTGTCTAGTCTGGGGCTTCTCTCCAGGATTCAGCTCTGTTGGTAACGCGGTGCCTGAGATGGATCCTCAAACTTGGGTTTAGGGTGGCATCCAGGTACAGAGAGAGCTGGCTTTGTTCTGGGCTAGGGGTCTGCACTGTCCCTTAGAGAGGAGCAGGCTGAGGGACCAAGGGGTGATCTGGAGAAGGACACAGTGAAGGGGCAGGGGGCTGCTGCTTCTCTGTGTTGCTGGGAGATGCTTTTACCCCACTCCCTCTGTCCTGGAAGCTCAGTGGTTACGGTCAAACAGGTCAGGGGCCGGGGCTGCTCTGTGCTGGTCTGTGCCCTGTGAGGCTGGTCCACGCCTGCCCAAAAGGAGTCCCTCCAAAATTTAAGGACGTGGAGGCTGGGAACCTGCTTCTCTGTACGGTATTATTGTCCTTTGTCAAAATGTATTATGTCAATGTCATTGTTACGTCCACAACCGCATGAAACGCCATGTCATAAAAGAGTAAAAAAAAAAAAAGAAAACAAGTACTTCCTAATCAAACACGAGGCACCAGCCTCATTCGCTAGGGCTGTGTGTTAGGTCTTGCTACCTACCCACTCTCTAGACGAGTGGATCGAGCCCAGGCCGAACTTCTCCGTCTCGTGGGCTGTGAATCCAGAGAGCGCTTGTCCAGGGCAGACTCTTCAAATGGACTAGACACTCACAGCTCTTTTTCGCTGGGACAATGAATTCCATGAATTTCAGGTTTTCTCAAATGTTCTATGTAAAATAAATGTTGTATTATTTTATTTATCTATAACTTAAAATAAAAAAAATATTTCTTATAATCTCCTAAAATCCTTGTGAGGATAAATCGGTCCATTCCATCATAATTTATATACAAGGAAACTGAGTCCTAGAGAGTCAAGGACTTGGCTTACAACGAGTCGGTATGTGTTTGAGCCTCCCTCCCACATCTCAGTGTGCCCTTCCTAGGCTTTTCTCTGCTCTCGTTGATGGTTACGCTGGAGCCTACTGAGCTGGAAAGTACACTGGCCGCTTACTCTGGACTCAGGCTGTTTTTACAGGGTTTGTGCATAATCTCACAAATGCATACTTCCACAATGAAAAAAAAAATGTTTTGGAGAGCATGCTACACAACACCATTTCTGGAGAGGAGATACAGCAGAGC
Organism: Micronycteris hirsuta; assembly: GCA_004026765.1. NCBI lineage: Eukaryota > Metazoa > Chordata > Mammalia > Chiroptera > Phyllostomidae > Micronycteris > Micronycteris hirsuta. The sequence goes on from PVJI01008080.1 coordinate 28,767, forward strand.
TCAGTGGCGCCCCCTACAGAGGAAGGGTGTCAGTGTATTCAAGTTCCAGAGTGGGAGACAGAGGCTTGAAGACCTCAGGGAAGTCACTCACAGGTGACAAGGTTGGTCTAAGAGCTGCAGAACTGAAAATCTAACTTTCCTGAAAACTGGAGTTGTTTCCTGCTCGTTCTTTTTTTCCTTCCCTACGTATTTAATTAATTAATTGTTATTTTTTTCTGGTTGGTTGCACATGGGGCAGCTTTCTTGCCCTCAGACAATGCAAGCAGAGTTTTAGATGGCGACATCATTGTCGGACTCAGATGTAAGTTCACTGCTATAAGCAGAAAGCTTTCGGCAAGCTGCAGCTTAATGAGGCCACCTCAAAGCAGCTTAAACCATTGTTTGCCTTTTCCTTTGTTTGCAAATTCAGCACAACTTCATGAAATCTGCCAGACAATGACAAGAGCCTCACAAAATTACTCATAACTCAAGGGACTGGGTGAAACCAAACTGTCATTGCCTCCTTGCCGGGAAGTTTGAGATGGCTGATGAGACCGGCATCTGCAGGGAGTGTTTACAAGGCCAGGATAACGGCGGCTCAGCTTTGACACTTTCCCCAGCAATTTCATCTTGGAGACCCAGGACCCTGGTTTCCACCGCCGCTATCGAAGGCTCTCTGTGGCCCAGAAAACTGCCTCTAAAGTCACTTTGTGAAAAAAGTCCTCGAAAGTAGGGTCCCAATGAGAGCAAAGATTATCATTAGGTTTCCCAAAATAAAAAATAAATGAAAAGTAAAAACCCCAGCTTTTATTTTATTAGATGTATAGGAAGCTACAATAAGAAGGAAGGAGGGAGGGACAGCAGAAAGGGGAGGAAGAAGAGAAAGAGGGAGGGGGGAGAGAGGAAGGGAGGGGAGGAAGAGGAGGAGAGGGGAAGGCAACAAGGACCAGTCGGAAAAATAAAAACTCTTGTATAAGGATGTTAATAGGGGCCAAGACCTGCTGTCTTCATCCTCCAGAGATTTTGCCCTTCGACACCAATGTGATGAGAGTTGGAATGATGACTGTGTGAGGAGGCCCAGCCTTTCCGGGTCTTCCCTCTGGCCTCTAGTGGGAACGTTACCCATCTGCATTTCCATCCCCACCCTCTAGGGGGCGCACCTTAGTCTCCTGCTTGCAGGGCTCCTGTGTTCCAGGAAGCTTAAAAGGTGAGTACCACAGATGTGGGAGGAGGGCAGAGGACACCATGCTCGTCCAGTTAGGGCCCCTCCTCTTTTCTGTTCATTGTTGTTTTGTTGTAGACAATCTGAGTAATGGTGACCTGCAGAGAGAGTTATAGAAGCCAGGCATGTTACTAATTAGACTTGGGAGGAAGTTGTAGGGAAGGACTATGGGCAGGGTGGCTTGTGAGGCTAAAATCGGGAGTGAGATATAAAATTGGGATTTGGAGAATTCTTGCTAAATTGCTTGAGAGACATGTGGGATTACTGGAATACCTTATTTCATCATTTTAGATGCCTACCTTTTAAAAAATATGGCTATGTAGAAACTAAATCATCCGCCCTGATGTTTTCCAGGTTTTATCAGTTTATCTATCATAAACCCACAGAAACAGAGTGTTCACCCAACTCTAATTGCTCTTTTTACTGTGTGCAGAGTCCCGGGGCACGAGAGAGCATCGAGTTGCTCTAAGATGCCAGCTTTGCGCCACCGATCTGCACTTGGGAAGTCAGGGGGAGTGGAGTAAGCAGAGGACTGATGATGATGATGATGATGATGACAATGATGATAATGATGGTGATGATGGTGATGATGGTAAAGTCTCAGAGAAGTATCCTCAGCAGGTTACTGCTCAGTTGTAAGAGGATCCTGAGGTAGGAGAGACTGGTCTCCAAGGCTGGAAATACCCCCAAACTCAAGTTCTTCACTTGAGGTCAGAGGATGGACCTAATTATCCTTCCCGAATGCGGCCTAAGGGAGGCTTCTGGGAAATGGGCAGGTGTAGAAACAGGAGCCGAGTGGGCTTTGGGATAATTCAAGTCCGTAACTGTTCTTGATTCCAATACCTGCAGAGATCTGATGAAAGCCGTGGGAAGTCTCCCAGACAGCCTGTGAATGCATACACTTGCAAAAGCCACCCATGGATGTCAGCTCCAGGTGATCTTATTTAAGCCAAAAGGTTAAGAACTAAGAACAAAGATCCAGGACATGGAGGACTTCAGGATGTTTTGAAAATGTAGTCAACTTCCAAATGGTTGCTCATTATCTAGAAGTTTTTACAAAGGAAATAAATCATGCTGAGACCAATTAGATAGAGCTGGGATCCTTAGCCACCGGCCAGAAAGAAGAGGGGCTTTGAGAAGGCTGATTTCCACGTGAAAATGAGGCCTGGGACAGAAATGCTATAGGGAGGGGCTGCGCATTCTCTTTTGCCTTTAGAATAAAATGCAAACTCCAGGCAGCCCCAAAGACCTTGCACGATCGCGTCCCGACCTGTTACCTAGCCCTCATCTCGTCCCATTGTGCCTGCGCACCAAGCTCTTTGGCTTCTCACACGGCCCGGAACACACAGCCCTGCCCCAGTTCAGAACCTGGCAGTTCAGTTCCTTACAAAGGATGCTCTGCTCATTCTCTTATCAGTTCATCAGAGAGGGCTTTGTTGATCGCTTTATCTAAGAGTCTGCCTTCATCCCAGTTTCTGTATCTGGGGTATCGCCATGTCTCTCACTATAAATTATCGTTAATTTGTTCCTCTCCACGTGTGAGCTAACCTGTACTGAGCACTTACACATTCCAGACACTAACATTATGAAATGTAATTCTCGCAACAACTTTAGGACACAGAGACTGTTATCGCTCCCTTTTAATATGGCATAGGAAACAGAGGTACAAAGAGGTTAAGTACCTTGTCCACAGCTGGAGAGACTGGACCTGGGGTTCAGACCCAAGCCCCCTTGCTGGACCACCTTGCTATTCTGTGGCTGCTGCTGCTTTTGTCCTGGTCCCCCCCACCCCAGAAGGGAAGATCCTCAAGAGCAGAGACTCTGTCTGATCTCACCATTGCATCTTAAGCACCTGGAACTGAAGGTGTAGCACACTCTGTGCTCAGGTGTTTGTTGAAGAAATGAACAAAGGCTGAAAGGAGGGCCTCTGGAAGCTTTCAGAAGAAAGAACTCGAGGAGCTAGGTCTGGGAAGAAAACATGAGGCTCACATAGCAGATCCAAGGGACGGAAGCTGTATTCTGGATCCGGGACGCCATGCTTACTTGATTCATGGATTTGTCTACATCCCTCCCCTGACCCTTCCTCCCTTCCCTTGATGTCACAGACATTGAGGTTTGTGTCCAGCACCGAGCACACAGCAGAGCCTCGCTGTGCAGCAGCCACTGTGACAGAGACGGAGAAGGAGAGGGACAGGGACATAATGCGGAAGAAGACAAGAAAATGGAAATAAGGTTTATTTGATTAAATCTACAATAGATGTGCACAGATGTATTGTTTTATCAACTATAAATCACTACATAAATCTTAAACGAACAAGTTCTTAACTCTTGGGTCAGTGGTCTATTTGAAAGAACATGCATTTGGAGTCAATTTTTCTTAAACTCTCCCTTTGCTTCAGAACCTGCGGTGTGCTGGTACATGGTTGCCACCCAGCTCTTGGGGGAGGGGCTGGGGCTGGTTCCCAGCAGCTGCTGATGCGCATCAGAAAGGACTGACATCAAGGCACCAGCATTGGTTCCCACACAAGCTTATGTGAAATGGTTCCTGTGTGTCTGTTGCAATGCGGCCCTGTAGAAATAATTTCTGAGACTCAGTTTCATTGTCCATAAAATGGGTGTATCAGTAAGCACCTCCCAAGTCTGGAGTTGTTGGGCAGATCAAATGTGACAGTTCATGGAAACGCCAAGCCCGGAGCCTGGTGCACAGCACTGGATGACAAATAGTGGCCCCTTTCTTTAAAAGATAATTGGACTTTAAAAATTCAAAAAAGTTTTCTCAAGGTTCTGTGGATGGGGGGAGGAGGAGAGGGGAGAGAATTCAGGTCTCTTGGGAGAAACAATATTTATCTCACTTTTCTACTTTCTTTTTTATTCTATCTCTATAATGATCTTCTCTAAACATTTTTCCTCGGCTCTCATTTCATCTGCCTGGGACTAGACAAGCAAGTGCAGAAAGGACTAAATAAATGAGAAGCAATAACTGGCCTTGGGGCCACAGTCACTTTATAAATAAAATAAATCTTTCAGAACATTTTGTCTGATAAAGTGACATAGCTGGAACCCTAAAGCCAAATTTATAAGGTCTAAAATATACAGATATACAGATTTTAATAAAAAGTGTGAAACCCCTTGATTTATCACAGAAGTTGAAAAACAATGGATCGGACATGCACCAATGTGCACACAAAGCCATATTCATACTTGGGCAGCCATATACATGTGTTCCTATACATATATTAGACTGCATTTTAATCATAGATGTATAAGTAACTTGGAACAAGAACACCCAGACATAATTTGATTTAAAATTTCATTAGGGTAAGGATGATTACTAACATGATATAAATTTCAGGTGTGCAACTTGATAGTATGGCTCCTGGACATGCCACTGTGTGCTCACCACACGAAGTTTAGTTCTCACTTGTCACCATATATTTGACCTCCTTTACCCTCCCCCAGCTTCCCCTTCTCTGTGGCAGCCACTGTTTTGTTGTGTGTCTATACTTTTGGTCTTTTGTTTGTTTGCATGTTTGTTTCATTTGTTCATTTGTTGCTTTTTGCTTTATATCCCACATGTGAGTGAAATCATGCAGCTCTTGCCCTTTTCCACCTGACTTATTTCAGTTAGCATAACACTCTTAAGTTCCTTCCATGTTGTCAAAATGGCAATACAGAAATAATTGGTATTGATTCTCTTTCTTACTCATTTATTCCTATTCCCTTAATCATTCACGCACCCAATGACCCGCCAGGTGTCAGACTCTGTGCTAGGCAAGAGGGCGTGCCAAAACGAATTCTACAGGCACCTGCAGTGCCGGAGCTCCCTGACTCCTGGGGAGATGCATGGAGATAATCACAATGCAGAAAAGGGCAGGGCACCATGATAAAAACAAGTGGGAGATAAACAGTTTGCCATCTTCAGTGTTGCCAAGTGAAGATTTGACAATGAATGCCATTTAACCAGTTTTAACTTTTGCTTATGTAACTACATATAAGGACAGGAATAAAGCGTTGACTCCAAATGGTGCAGCAAGAATTGTTTCTTTGACATCACATCTCTGTGTATTGCCCAAGATTTACCATACCTTCTTGGATTCAGGCTCTATTGGCGCTGGTGCGGTGATACACATGCCGACCTGTAGATGGCAGGCTTTGCTCATTCTTCCGATGGATGAATCTCACCCACACCTGTTGGCGGAGGCATTCAACTTTGGGCCACTCGGTGCTCCATAAACGTAGAGCTATGTACTTCTTTTGGTCCACTTAAAACTTTGTTTTACAACACATTTTTCATGTCAAGGATTTTTAATAGTCCTTAGCATTTTGTGAGCACAGCTTATAAATGACTGCGTAGGCAGGGCATCGGCGTGGAAGGTTTTAGATCTTCAGATGTAAATAAGGAATTATTTAAGAAAAAAGGTCAATGCTATAAAAGAATCAAGTAAATTAAAAATAGGGGCCACGAACCCTGCCTGATAAACGTGCCTGCCACACAGAAACAGTCTTTAGAAGATCCCCACTCCTGTTCTTTCTCTGAGGTTATGTCAAGCTGTTAGCTCCTGGGCCCCAGGGATGAATTTATGTCAATGAAACAAGCATTTATTGACTGGTTTTCTCTGTGCAAACACTACATTTTGTGGTAAGGGACTATATCATTGAATAAGCATAAGACTTGGCCTTTGAAACCCATCATTTGGGGTAGGAAACCAATAAAAGTGCAGCCAGAATGTTACATTAGAAATTCTAGCCAGGTACTACAGGAGTGGAGGGGAGGATATTGCACCCCATAATGGAGGTTGGGGTGTTTGTGCAAAACATGGAACGAGAATTAGCTGCAGGGCTGCGCACAGAAACGTCACAGGCAGTGCTGAGGGGAAAGCTTATCGGGCTCAGTCACACTTTGCAAACTCCTTGGAGGCAAAACCTCTGCCTTTTCACTCCCCCTCCCTTTCCACTTGGCGTAAAACATAAAGAGGGGTCCCTGACATTCAGTGGGATCGAATTTTAGATTTTATGGCCAACAAATCCATACAATCCCAAAGTAAATGAGTGTATATTTTCTACACAATTTATCCTAAATCTTGAAGTAATTGTCCATTCATAAATGGACAATTCAATCCTATTAAGATATACTTATTTGGCAACCCTATAGTGTCTAATAAATGCCTATATAATTTTTTTTTCAAAATTCAGGGAAAAGTAATTAGCTGGTAATAAAAACACCCTGTAATGCTACCTCCCTGATAAAACTGTTCCTAATATTTCAGTGTTAAACATAAATCTTAATGATTAAATAAACATTCTAATAGCATAATGTCTTCATTTATTAAAAGCTACTAAGATCAGACTAAAATTATTGACACATAAAGCCAGACATAAACACAATGACATTTTTCTTCTTTGTTAAAAATTATGAGATCAATGAAAATGATTTCCATTTTAAAACTAGAAAACATAATTCACGTATTTTTTTTCCCAGTCAGGTCTCAGCTTTGGACTTTGCATCTGAAATATCGGGGTTTAAGTGGAATTTAAAATTAATTATTTACCGGGCCATTGTGTCTCTTTCTGAGATCCCATTTCTTTTTTTCTGTAAAGTGATGTCATAGTACCTGCTCTCACTCGTGAGGCTGAGAGAAGCCATGTGCTGTACCTGGCGCAGGGCAGATGCTTAGGGAGTGTGACTGACCATCCCCCAGATTCTCATGTCCACTGAGAATCTCTGAGAAGGTAGCAGCTATCACTCCGGTACTGAATTTCCCAGCCATGGCACTACTGATATTTGGGTTTGGATAAATCCTTATTGTAGTGCTGTAGGATATCTATCAGCATCTGTTGTTCTCTACCCAACAGATGCCAAAGGCAACTTCCTCTGTTGTGGCCTCCAAAGACATCTTCAAATATTGCCAAATTCTCTGGAAGGACAGACTCACCCCTGACTGAGAATTGCCTCAGTGGCCCCTTAAAGAAATGCCTGCTTAACTGGTGTATTGATATGGATAAATGGGAAATATCTCCGCCTAATGCACTCACGCTGTATACCATCGGTGGTAGAGCTGGACCCTGGTTGAGAGCCCTTTAGTCCTGCCTCCCAGCTTTACTCAGCTTCAGCTGACACTGTGGCCCTTTCCTGCCCTTCCTCCAGCCTGTCTGCCTGAGGGACAGAAGAGGGTTGTATTGTTCACTGGCTCCAGTCCTCCACTGGTCCCAGGTGGCCCCATAGAATACTAACTCCATCATAATTCCAAGTTTTTCCATGTGTCAAAATGGCTTATCTGATTGTCACAAGTGACACATGCGGTAGCATGACATGTTTAGGACAAAAGAGGGAAGTACCATAAGATTATACCTACTTGTAACTGACCTCCAGAGTGGTAGCTGGAGTGAAAATGTGAATGGAGAGAGTACACCTAGTTTGTCCAAATCCCTCCGGGGGATGAGGTCATGGGACGCTGGGTAAGAGCCACACTGTATTGTCAGCACCAGGACTCTCTTATTAGTAAGACCAGCCCCTGGTGGACGTATAGTAGGCGATTTGAAGAGCATAGGGCTCCATCTAATAAACAGTAACTAAGGAACAAGTGCTGTCCAGATAGGTCCAGCATTATAGAAGACAGACAACATCTGAGGATGATTTAAACAGGAATGTGCTTATCCAAGACTCCGACTGGTCATACGTAACAAATCCTTAGTTCCTCTCCTGGCTTTGCGTTCTTTTCCCAATGAGTCCTCTTTCAAGTCAGCACGGTCACCACCCACTGTACTGTTTGTGGGAACCGTATCAGAAGAGAACGGCTAAATCGGTTTGCTACTTTTGTCCTGGAAAATTATCATGCCATAGATGATGGCTACAGGATTCAGACATATCGGCGGGTCCTGCTTACAGGTTCAGGAGCAAACCGGCATTCTGTAATCCCACAAGTGAGCCCTATGAACTATGGGAAAGGTGGCTTTAAGCAGTTGCAAACTGTTGCTGGAGCTATTGAGTGGTTCTGCTGAATAGATAAGGAAGTGCAGATGTTGAAATGAAGGTTAATCGATCATGGACTATCTATTATTCCAGCTCTCCCCCTAAATCCCTGAAGTCTCTTAACATATGTCAACATTTCATTCTCTTTCCACTTTCTGTTTAAACCTGTGGATGAACACCTGTCTCAAGTGAGTTCAGATCGAAGTACACCATTGCGAGTGCTTATATGTGTATGTATGGGTTTGCACATGTGTGTGTTTGTGTGTGTGGCAGAAGGAGTGTAGATTTCAAGTTACAGGGTGTAATTAAAGAAGAATCATCTTAAAATTGGGTGTCCTCAGTAGCTGAATATGAGGCAGAGATCTGAATGCAAGTAGCATAATAGATCATTCCAGGCAACATTGGTACAGAGCAAGGCAATAATATAGAACATAAGTAAGCTGTGTTATTCTAGGTCTTTTGAGAAGGAGAATACATCTAAGAATTTTGTTAGGGGAAGATATCTGTGCAAAGGAAGTGGGGAGAGACAGGGAGAGGCTGGGAGAGCAGTCAGGGAATAATGAAGATCTCATCTTCTGTGAAGGAGACAGGGAAGGAAGCAGGTTGGATGGTGGTACCTTAGACGGCTAGGACAAGTTTGGTTATGACCTACAGGATGTCCTTGGAAAACTGCGTGTGCCTTAGGGTCCCAGTCTTTCTCAGTCCATTGGCTGGGAGCAGCCCAGGGGAAGCATGGCTTTGATGCAAAGGTGGTGTTGGATTTAAAAACAAAGTGCTCAGTCAATTGCTCCCCTGAATCAGAGATCTGACAGGTGTTTTCTCAAAGTTCTCACAGAAGCCATGGCCGGGCCCGTGAGGGATCGTGTTACTGGCATGGGCACTGGGGCTCGGTCTTGTTCAGGGCTCTGGTGATTGTGGAGAACACACCTCGAAGTTGTCCTGTCTGAAGGGTAAGGAAGCCAAGATGCCCTTCATTGTCCTGGGAAATCGCCTGAGGACAGCTCCTGTGAGCATCAAGCATCGGGCACGTCTGGCCTGCCCCACGCTTAGCCAGAGAAAGCCCCCAGGCGGAGAAGCCCACGTGCGCAAGCAGGAGGCCACAGGAACACGTGAGATGGAAAGTTCCATGGGGATATGGCAGAGCACCAACAGAACTGCTTACGGTGAGCTCAGGAAAAGGAGAAGCCAGTTCTCCTGAATGCTAATTATTTCTTCTTCAGCCTCTGTGGGTTTCCCAAGATATGAAGGTAGTCGAGTAGCATTTCCTCTTTGTTTATGATTTCCCTCTGAGACTATCATTGCTTTAGGCAAATGTATTCATGTGAAGAATCATTTTTCTCCATGTCTGAGCCCGTAATAAATGTCAACCCTTTCTTGGCAACTGCAGCTAATGCTTCAGACCTACCATTACTGAAATTGAAATTACATATGTTAGAATCCCCAATCAATTTATTTCAAGGGACATCCAAGATCACTATGGACAGGCAATGAAACCTCTCCACCTCTGTGACTCTAAGCCAATTTCTAGAAAATAATGATGGAGTTTTCTGCCTTTTCTTTCATTCTCTAGCTCTGGAATAAAACACATACCACAAATAAAATTGTTAGCCTTATCAATTTCTCTCTGATCTGGCGTCCTCTCTAAAATATGTAGTAAGACCATGTACTCAGGAAGCAAGATGGAGGTCTTTAAAGTCTGCATAGTTGAGCTTCTATGCTTTTTAATAAGTAGGCTTCCAGTTACTCAGGAACCAAAGTGGTTGGAGAAAAAAGGGAGCTCAGGTAGTATCACAGGTGATGTTGCATTTTCCAGGTGAGAAAAATGAGTGCTAAGGAGGGTAAGTGACATCCCTAAAGCCACACATCTCGCTAGGGCAGAGCTAAGGCCAGGTTGAGATTGCCTAACACCCAATCTAGTGCTCTTCAATAGAATGTCATGATTCAAATTTAATAATAAAGAAAAGGAAATGGTGCTGATTATGTTCCAAGTTCTGGCATAAAGATTGTTGTGCACTGTCTCTTCCCAGGACACTTTGCGGTGGGATAGTGGGGACTCTGGGGAGCAGTGCAGTCACCTGGTTAAGACCAGAGGGCCTCTGGTTTCAGAATGCTGGGGTTCAAATTCTAGCTTCACGTTAATACCTATGTGACCCCGTGTGATCTCTCAGTGCTTTTCTTATTCTTCGTAGTAGGTAACAACCACTATCTCGGCACTATTAAAAGGGTTACATAAAATGACACAAGCAGCATCCCTACACGGGGTTGGACCACAGTGAGTGTTCAACCCGTGTGAGCAATTGCAGCACCATCTTCACAAAAGCTCTCTCAGGAAGGTTTTATCATCCTATTGTACAGTCGAGGAAACAGAACTCAACTAAGTTGTCTCAGCAGCAAGCAGAGGAGCTACACTTCCAAGGCAGGAGCGTCTGACTCACAGCCTTGATTAGCTGAGTTTTACTCCCTCGCTCCTCTTCCATGGCAGATACTCATGCCATGATGATATACGTCAACTGTGTAACTTCGAATGCGATTCTCATTTGGCAAACCATGCCCCTCCTCTTGGATGCACTCTCTCTTACCGTTGGTCTAGTGGTTTTCCTCGAAGTGCCCAGGGCTGCTCTCATCGCAGTGGGTTGGTCATGGCTGTGGACCAAAGACAGTGGCGCTCACTCTCAGAAAAAATCCATCCGTGATTCCTATAATCTCCACCCAACCACATGACTCTTTATCAACGATATTTAAGACAGTTTTTTTCTTTGCCATTTTATTTGCTTTCCAGAATGGTCATCATGGCTTCCCCTCTGCATCTTACTTTACATAGTACGGTGCACACCTCTGTATGTCCCCTACTGCCCATGGGTAGTGCCCTGACTTTAAATAACTCATAATTCAAGGGGACAATACTGGAAACATATGCAATATCTATAATGAGGTAAATACTAGTTGAGTAGGACAAGATATAGACTATGTAATGCTGCATAATAAAATGTAACTTGTAGTATGAGTGTGAAAGATTAAAGCTACAAAGTGTACAGCATCAGTGCTGTGCCTGACCCACAGTATAGAACTTCCCTGAGAACATGGAATGGAGGGAAACGAAGCTGTAAGAAAACATGTAAGATAGATATGTAGAATGATCTGGATCAGGACATTGTTCTCAGGATGTCTACACACCAGAGTGATATTTTTGAATATGTTAATATACTCAAAATAATGTGTCATTAAGAATGGGCTTGGGCATGCCCGGTGGTGTAGAAAAAGAATAGAAGAGTTTATGTTGGCAGTGTCCAATCTGTCAGTCGGGTATGTTAGCCAATTGCCTTTAACCATGCATTCTGCTCACATATCTTGTTTCCGTGTTTACCAAAGGGCATTAATGAGATACGACATTCATGACAAAGATTTGGATTGTCTTCACTTGCTATGAGAATGATTTCTCATGGTTACTAGAAAACAGGTTTTGGGCCCTGGCTGGTGTAGCTCAGTGGATTGAGCGTGGGCTGGGAACCAAAGGGTCGCCGGTTCAATTCCCAGTCAGGGCACATGCCTGGGTTGCGGGCCAGGTCCCCAGTGAGGGCCATGTGAGAGGCAACCATACATTGCTGCTTCTCTCCCTCTCTGTCTCCCCCCCTCCCCCTCTCTCTAAAAATAAAAATAAAATCTTTAAAAAAATAAATAAAACAGGTTTTGGTTGTTCATGGGCCACAGAGGAAGAAAATACTCAAAACAAGACATCTGAACATCTTTCACTGTAAATTGTTACAATGCTACTCTGCAAGTACGCCAATCGGTATTTGTTTACTTAGTGAATCCTTTTCTCATGTCTCGTCATTCATTACTGGGTACTCCCACAGCACTTTCTGGGTTCTTAAAGTGGAATCAGACCAGGCAAGGCTCTCTCTTAGAACACACTTCACCATTACCAGATTCACATCTACCTCCTGCTGATAGATGCACTTTTGAAGGCAAAATGTCATTATATTAGAAGTCATGTCGGGCTTCTTTGAGAGAAACAACTGTCCTTATTAGATGGCCACCTCGATGATGACACTGGAGTTAAAGCTGGAGAGTCGAGAGCATGGTGTGCAAGAAATAAACTGTGCACATAAAATGCACAGGGATTTAGGATTGAGCTGAGGAGAGGCAAGGCAGAATGGGGGGCTGGCAGACTGAATGATGTGCGTTAATATGGAAGAAAGCTAAGTCCCTCTTTGGCACAAATGGCCCGTGCAATTTTTATATTTCAGGGATCCTGTCGACATTTTGTCAGTCTTCTGTGCAAATACGAGACTCATCTAGACGGATAGGCCTGTTATTGTTATCGGTGCCGCTGGAGTGAAGAGACTAAAGCCATGTGTCAGGTTTGCTTTGACATGTGCCTGAAGAGAGACGCCACCTGCCAGGTGATCCACAAGTTGAATGAACCCAAGGGAACCAAAACTTGGAATTAAGGGTACCTGGAAAAAATATAGGTAATTTTCCCAGAATCTCTGAAATGCCTGTGAAGAGCAATGTATCCATTGCTTTTGAATCTTAAAGCACAGGACACTTTGTTTGACATCTGGGTTTCACAGGGCAATAATTTCTCTCTTAATTATTATCAATAAGAATTCAAAGGAATTTCTACTGGGGCCATCAGAGAACACTGGGCTGCAGCCAAGTGGAACTTTGAAATATAAGCTCTGTTCTAATAAGGCAGATAGATGTTAAATAGGGGATGGTCACTAAATGGTTAAATAGGGGTGGTGGGGATGAATGTGCAGAAAGAATGTTCTGAGCATTTATGAAAATGAAGGGCTGCAGGACAGCATTTGAGCAGTGTTCGGTTGGGGTACAAGGCTTGTGGACAGAGGTGATTCCTGTATCCTCCACACTGGAGGAAGGGATGCTGGCTTTGCCTGGAGGTCCTGGGATCACATCATCCTCTAAGAAGTCATTGATAAGGCCTCTGATAGAATCCATGAAGCATGGAGGAGCTGTACCTTAAAAAGTGCATTCGAAGTCCAGGACAAAAAGAAGCCAATGTGAGTCCTGTGGGACTCACTCTGAAGTACCAGCGGAAGATGAACTGATGCCTCAACTCACGTCCCCCAGCCCACCCCTGATTTCAGTGACGTTCTCTGGACAGTTTCATATGTGACTGCACCCCACCGCCAAATCCACAGGGCGAGTCTCAGACTTTCTGCTGCAGGGATTTCTCTGAAGCCGCTGAAGTCTACTTAGCTCACATGCCTACGTTGGCTCAGAATGATGGGTGGATAAATGCCTCCAAGTGAATGCCCTGCTAGTGGGAAATGGAAGTTAAGGGGAAGATGCCCCTGCTTCCAGTCTTCAAACAGTTAATGCTGAAACTCACTCTGGAAGTTTCTATAGAAAGTCCTTAGGAATACTGAGCCCTGTTGTTCACTGTAATAACCTGCTTTATTTATTCACTTTTTAATCCTCACCCAAGAACGTGCTTATTGTTTTTAGGGAGGCAGGAAGGGAGGGAGAGAGAAAGGGAGAGAAACATGGATGTGAGAGGGAAACGTTGACCAGCTGCCTCTCGTCAACGCGACAGCCAGGGACTGAACCCGCAAACTAGGCATGTGCCCTGACCAGTGATGGAACCTTTGACCTTTCAGTTTATGGGATGACATTCCAGCCAAATCAGCCACTCTGGCCGGGGCATAATAGCCTGCTTTCCTTGTCTTACTCTCTGATCCATCATTCCTGTTTTCAGGGGATATCTCCCTCAAAAACCTGTTCTCAAGTCATTGTCTAAGGCTTTGTGGTATGGAATTTGTCAATTACATGATAATTTGAGAGACTGAATAACCTTTCAGTATAGGCAAGAAAAAGCTAGAATATTCTGTATTCCGATTGGGCCATGGTACTTAAGACAACAGTTTATCTTCACAGGAGTCAGAGGAAACAGGTCTATGTGAATAAGTTGGAACCAGAATGCAGAGGATCTAGATTCCTTTACTAAGACTTTGGAAATTTAAACCATGAAGAACCATTAAAATTTGTGGGATTCGGATGTAGCAGGATAACTTTTTAGGGGATGAGGAGTTGAGAGCTGAAACTAGACTCTGGCTGGAGACACAAGGAGTTCTGGTGTATTCATCAAAACCAAATAATGCTTTTCACTTTTTCCCCACAGTAAATTTTACATTACTTTAAGCATTTACCTCTGTAGTCTTAAGTAAAATGATCAGTTTTCTATGAAGGACAAGAAATGCTTTTCCTAGGTTTATGTACTATTTGTGAGTATCCGTGTAATTCCTTTACTGTCACCACAGATGCTCAATAAGCCTTTAATCATTGGACTTCGCAGTTCTAACGGTTGATGCGGAGGGACGGCATTTGAAATCCTGCTCAGATCCTCCTGGCTTGGCAGGAACCTGTAGTACCAGTTATTTGATGGAAGGTAAAGACCAGCTTCTTCTTTGGAGGATTTGTCTTCACAGGGTGGAACTCATGAAAGTGGGAAATGTTTTATTTTAGAATGGCTGAGTACGAGATCAATATTTATTATGGAGGTTGCTGGCATCCCATTAAGAAAATTTCGACTGCAATTTCCAGAGAGGCATTTGGTAGGTTTGTGAGGGAAATCGGCTTTCTATTGAATGCAGGAGACAGTTTGTAATGAAATTCAAAATTGAGTGAAATTGGTCCAATCTAAACCCCAGAAAAGAAATTTAAGTCTTTTTAGAAGACTTCAGTCAAGTTTCTGATTTATTATCTGAGGCATATAATGAAAACCAAATTTTCACTGGGCTTCAAAGTGTCTGTGCTATTAGAATTTTCGAGCTTTAGCAGAACCTAAAAGCAGGGACAAAGAAATACGTATAAAGGCAAGAACTAACATCACTAAAAAAGTAGTGTGGAGAACTTTTAATGTTCCGGTTTCTTTGGTCTGGCATTCAAAGCCCCATGTGTTATCTTCAGCAAATGTTTATAACCTTGTGTAACAAGATTTAAAATGAGACCTGTTTTCTGCTTTTGTGACTCTCTGAGGTTCCCGAAAGCCAAGAACAAAACCAAGATGGGTGGCAAAGACTCTCCATTCCAAATGATTCCAGTGACTTCACCTTGATGATCTGTCTTGGAAGCGCCAGGAAAGAGCATTGCTTTAAAGGTGCTGAGTTCAGATGCTTTTCCCCCTTTCCCCCAGGGGGACGACGAGCATCACATTTCACTTTGAGTCAAACAATCAGCAATTTAAGGGGACCTCTCAGGAAACTAAAATATGGGGTCACAGCATCCTGATGTGTGTCACACACTTGAGAAATCTGTATTTGACAGATGTGACTATAGTCAGAAGAGCATGAGGGACCCCTGGTTGTGGAAGAAGCTAACAATACTTTCACTAATACTACAGGGACAAGAAGCACAGATGCTCCAAGTCGGTCACTAGGAGAGATGGCAAGCAGAGCCACCTCAGCGTGTATTTTTGGGCTCCCATGTATTCATTGTATATGTCTCATGCTGTAACATACACAGGTCTTTGATTCAAAATGGTAAAATTAAAATATGAAAAGTGGATCTTAAAATCATGTGTCCACAAAGAGTTCTTGAAGGTTTACAGAAAGGAAAGGCAAACCCACACCATACCCAGAATATGTCTGTCTGTCCTTGTCAAAGTGAATTGCTGACACTTCTGGATGGAAGAAATCCAATGCAATCAACCTGCTATCAAGTGGCCATTTGATATCCTCAAGGAATGGTGCTATTTGGGGATGAAGAGTTAGGTTCCATTACTGACAATCTGAGCTCTGACAACGGCAGTAGCCAGGACAGCTTTGGCTAGTGGGGGCTGATGCACATGCTCTGCTTGTTTCATTAAAGCTGAATCCAATTAGATTACATTCTAATTCTGCCAGAACTGATAAAGACAAGGAGAGGAGCTGGCAGACCCAGCCACTTTTTTCTCACTGGTGGTTAGTGCTTCCTTTATGATGAATGCACACTGATGAGAATCAACATGTGAAGGTCTTCTCACCTGGTGCTCCCCCCCACCCCCACCCCAGATCTCCTTGCTTTTCCACTTCCCTCTACCCCAGAACTTCTTGTTACTGATCTTCTAATCCTTCCCCTTCCACACCTTCCAGCCAGCTAGGCCATTTACCACTGCCCAACTTCCATATGTAAGCTGACCTCAGGGAACTTCTTCCTTCCTTCAACAGAAAGTGGATAACCAGGTACACTGTCCAAATAGCTGCCCATTGGCAGACAATTCCTTTGTAATTATCCATCAGGGCCATCCATGAGGGGGCTGTAGTTCAGATGACATCCACTGTAAGATAACACTCACATTCTGAGCCTTCAGGCTTCTGATCAGCCAGCTCTATATCCATCTCACTTCACTCACAAGGTTGCAAGCTGTCTTGGGAAGAATATGATATATAGTAAGGCAGTGTCTATAGCAGAGACATTATGATGGGAATAACAGCTGGAGACATACTCCTAACCACATACTTCTTGGTCGGACAACAAATTCATCATGAAGATGGATCCGGGCCTTGTATCTCCATGCCTACCATGGTACACCCCCATGCGCTTCAGATTCATTTATCCACATACAGTGGGGGAACAGTTCCTGTAGGATTCTATGAAATTTGGTCAATAAACATTAGGAAGATGAATTATACCCATCAGCTACAGTTGGTCTCAGGGCTGCAATTGATACCTGTTACCTCTCTTTTGCATTATCCTTTCTAGGTTCCTTTCTCCTTCATCTACTCTTACTACTGGTCTTGATGGCTTACAGACCCAGATCTTCATCCTTGAACTGTCTCACTTTCTGATCATTATGCTCTACTCAGCCAGAGCTTGCTTGCCTATACTTTTGTCCTCAAAGTTGGGGAAGGGAATACCAGGAGACACCCGGGTGGCTCACCAGGGGTCCACATGGGGTCTTTCTCTACCTATATGAGAGCATGGGCCAAATCTGAAGTGTTGTCCTTCACTCAGTGCCTGGTACATACTCAGCAAATATCTGTGCAATCAGTAAAGATTGTCATGTATTTATTAATTCTGGTGTCTTCACCTATAATTCACTTCTCAACCGCACATCTAGTAATTGACACTATTATTTAAGTTACAGCTCAGGAGTCACTCACTAATAAATAGGAAAAGCATGATATAATATAAAGTATGACTTGGTAGAGTTTCCCACCAGTTTCTGAAAGCTGTATTCTATCATCTCCTTTTAGTTTCAGGTCAATTTGTGCAAAAATGTTGCTCAATCAACCATTCTTACCTACCTTTCATGACTTACTAAAAATGTAAATTTTGCCTCTAGAAGTAGTTGAGACTATTTATTTGTGGACTTTTAGAAAGGCTAGCATGAGCTGCAAATCCAATTAACTCACTAAACACTACATAATTGGTCATTTGTTATCTCATTGATTATATTTCAGGATTAATAAAACAAAATATAATCTCGCCTCTTGTGGTGTGCAGCATTTGCAAGAGGATGCAATACGTGTTATTATAGAGCCCACATAAGGCACAGAGGAAGTCCTAGGGAAACATAAACTGAACCAGAGGCAGCGATGGAACTCAGGCATCAGGAAAGACTGGGTACACAGAGGATGAATGCCTGGCTCTGAGGCCGAAGACCAGTTTGAGAAGAAGAGCCCAGGAAGAGAGAACGCACGAGGGAAGTAGCTCTGAACCACTGGGGTAACCTGAGTAATTTGAAATTGTGTCAACAGGAAAACAACACATTCAGCCAGACACTGAAAAACTGTGGATTACCGGATAAGTGACAATAGTGAGGAAGCAGTGCAATGCGTTGCTCACTTTGGTTATATTGTTTTAGTGAAAGTGTGCAAGATGAATTGTAGTAGAAGATTCTGGAAATTAGGAGACACTTAAGGGAAAATTTGAGTATAACTGAGCACTCATTCACTGGACAAACATCTATTATTATTTCTGGGCCTTATACAAGGCACTGAAAGCAAAGACAAAGCACAGCTTTCCTTTCTTCATTTTATTTAGGATATCTAAGTTTTGATTGCTTTACCAAGAAACATGTGGATCAACTTTGACTGTAATAGGGTATCAATATATATGAAACATCTATCCTGGGAGGCTCAGTGTCAGGTACTAAACATGTGGTCACACATTAATACTTACATCAGAGCTTTGAAGAAGTAGGAAGTCAGACAGTCCTGAATCTTAAACCTGCTTCTCTTATGTCACAGTTGTATGAGTTTGGGCAAATTACTTAAAGACAGTCATCTTTAAATTTACTTTTGTATGGAATGGAGAAAATCTTTATTTTTACACACAGGAGATACACTTGTTTCAGTGCCCAAGAGACAGTTCTTGAATAGGTGGTGATACTGTTTCACGTGGATCAAGAATGTTTTCACTATGATGAGAGAGATGATCCAGTGCCAGTTTGGGGGATGCTCAGAGACTCAGGAGATGCTGTAATGAGCACTAGTGGTGTCCTGGTCCACAGCATCCTGGTCTACACAATCTTCGAGGGTGGCTGTAGTGTGCGGTTTTCAGCACACTGATAACTCCGTATCTCCAGAGTCTGGATCTGAATCCATCTTCTTTGAAAAATTTCCCCAGCATCACTAGGACTTGTTATGCTTCAGGCAGGCAAAATCTAGGAGTGTGGGGTGGTTAATGCCCCACGGGGGAAATTTTCAGGCAGTGGGAGATGGAGTTTGCTGATTCATGTGCCAGCCTCCCAGGCTCTGGTGGGGTTAGTCCTAGGAACTTCACAGTTTGCAGAAGGTCCCCAATAGGATGAAATGCCCATATCCCACAACGATCATCAACTCCTCATTTAGCACACTCTTTCCTGTCTCACTTCTCCAATTCTCTGTGCTCCCTGTAGCCCCCCAAAATAACTGGCATTCATGTTCTGGTCTCAGGGTCCACTCATGAGGGAATCCAAACTTGTAAAACTATTCAAATGAAAGTATATGTTGATTTACTACTTACCCTTTGTTGTTAGCTTTGTGATAGAAGCATAAATGGCACACAGTGAGTGGTATCTGGATGACTGATTTGATGAATCTGGGGGAATCATTTGAAACTAGAGGTAATAGACTTTAAAATTAAGTTTCAGTAATAGCTTAGAGTATAAGTGACAGCTGGAAATTTAGCATGGATGTGATTATTATGAAAGAAAATATTCAATAGTTAGAACAAAGAAGGCTGGGGCAGGATTTGAATGCATGCTCTTCTTTTTTACTGTATAACATACCATTTACCATTTTAACCATTGTCAAGTGCACCATTCTGTGGCATTGAGTACAGTCACAATGTTGTGCACCCATCACTCCTAGCCATCTATACAACCTTTTAACATCCCCTAACTAAAATGCAATACCCATTAATACTAACTCCTCATTTCCCTCTCTCCCAGGCCCTGACACCCACCTAAGCACCAGCTTTTAATAATCAGGTATAGAACAAATAACCAACACAACAGAGAGAAGTGTTCACAAAAGAGAAAATGAAATTGAGTTCTTGAAACTCGGAGGAGATAGTTCTTTCAACATTTTCTTTTCCTTTTTTTCTTTTCTATCACCATTTACAGAGGGGATAGTTTTAAGAAAGGAAAAATGGCCCATGGGGTTTAATGCTACATAGAATTCAAGTTATGTAAGAGCTAAATATATGTCAATTGAATTTGTAGGGGAGATATTCTCATAATATGCATGGCGTAGTGAACACAGGACCATGGCTACTGTGGACAGAGAGGAGTTGTAAGACAACGTGGGTGCAGTGAGACCATGCTGGTTTATTCAGAAGCTTTCTTTCCTTCACATACGTTTATTGACTGTCCACATTGCATTAGGCATTATACTTAAATGGAGAAATGGTGTAGTATCTTTTCCCATAAGAATTCAGGCACTAGTATTCTCTCTGGAGAAAGTTGTAGCTAACTAAACTAAAGCTGAATGTCTATTATGTCCTGTATGTTACACTGGGCATTGATCATGTGCTATACCATCCTTTTGAAGTAGGTATTATTATCCTAATTTTGCAAGTGAGCAAGAGGGGTATCTGTGAAACTGAGGAACTTCCCTGTGGTATTTGATACTACGTGTAGATGGTTCAGTGAGGGCAGGTTCAAGATCTAAGGCCTGTATTACTCCTCTGGTAGGCGCA
The DNA here is from genome assembly GCA_004026765.1 of Micronycteris hirsuta. Lineage (NCBI taxonomy): Eukaryota > Metazoa > Chordata > Mammalia > Chiroptera > Phyllostomidae > Micronycteris > Micronycteris hirsuta. The sequence continues at coordinate 49,067 of PVJI01008080.1, forward strand.
TAACTTTGGAAGCCACACAGCCCTGCTAAATCTGGATAATTAAGGATTAAAAAAGGACAGATTATGGGCTAAGTATATATATGGGTCTTGAAAATATTTTGGCTTTAGGCGATAAAGCCATAAATTTATGTATGACTCATTTCCCTCTATCCAGAGCATGGGTGTCCAAAATGCAATTAATACCAAGTTTAATTTAGAGTTTCTGCAAGCATTAACACCCGTAGTATGGATTTAGCTTCAGGTGTAACCTCCTCTGTGTGGGCTTTTCCAAAGTCTCCTCTCTCCATTTGGATCCTGTACTTGCCTCTTTAAATGAGTTCAAACATTTTTCATTGCAGCTTACAGAAACTGAATTCAAACTAATGTAAGCTAAACTTAAATTTAACTTAGGTTTAAATGGACTACTTCATTAAAAAACAAAGGCAATTTACTTCTGGCCAAGATGGAAGAGTTGGTAGATACAGTGTGCCTCCTCGAACAACCAAAAGAAGGACAACAACAAATTTAAAAACAACAACAAAAAAAACCAACCAGAACTCCCAGAAAATCAAACTGTATGGAAGCCTGACAACCACAGAGTTAAAGCAGAAACATTCATCCAGACCTGTAGGAGGGGCGGAGATGGGCAGCTGGGCAGAGAAGACTGATAACAAGGCGGCAACTGGCAGACCGGGCCTAGTGGCTGGTAGAGCGGGTGGTCCCCCATTCTCATGCAGATAAACCAGGTGGAACAACTGGGGAATGAGACAGACCGCGCAACCCAGGCTTCCAGCATTGGGAAATAAAGCCTCAGAACCTCTGACTGAGAAAACCTGTGGGGGTTGCAGCAGTGGGAGAAACTCTCAGCCTCACAGGAGAGTTAATTGGAGAGACCCACAAGGTCCTAGAACATACTCAAACCCACCCACCTGGGAATTAGCACCAGAAGGGCAATTTGCTTGTGGGTACCAGCAGAACTAATGGAAACCAGCAGAGAGCTGAACAAGTGGTACTGTCCCAATTGGTCCCCTCCCTCACATGCAGTGCCACAGCACAGTGAAGCAAATACCTTAGGCAAATATTTCTCCCACCCTGGAAAATACCTAAGGCTCCATTCCTTACTACATAACAGGCATCCAAGACAAAAAATCATGGCTCAAATGAAAGAACAGATCAAAGCTCTAGAAAAAATAAAACTAAGTGATAAAGAGATAACCAACCTATCAGATGCATAGTTCAAAATGCTGGTAATCAGGATGCACACAGAAATGGTTGAGTATAGTCGCAAAATAGAGAAAAAAGCAAAGGCTATGTAAAGTGAAATAAAGGAAAATGTGCAGGGAACCAACAGTGATGCAAAGGAAACCGGTACTCAAATCAACAGTTTGGACCAGAAGGAAGAAATAAATACCCAAACAGAACAGAATGAAGAAACAAGAATTCAAAAAAATGAGGAACCTCCAGGACAACTTTAAACATTCCACCATCTGAATCATAGGGATGCCAGAAGGAGAAGAGGAAGAGCAAGAAATTGAAAACTTATTTGAAAAAATAATGAAGGAGAACTTCCCCAATCTGGCAAAGGAAATAGACTTCTAGGAAGTCCCGGAAGCTCAGAGAGTCTCAAAGAGGTTGGACCCAAAGAGGAACACACCAAGACATATCATGATTACATTAGCCAAGATTAAAGAGAAGGAGAGACTCTTATAAGCAGCAAGAGAAAAGGAGACAGTTACCTACAAAGGAGTTCCCATAAGACTATCAGCTGATTTCTCAAAGAAACCTCACAGGCCATAAGGGGCTGGAAAGAAGTATTTGAAGTCATGAAAAGCAAGAACCTACACCCAAGATTACTCTATCCAGCAAAGCTTTCATTTAGAATGGAAGGGCAGATAAATTGCTTCCCAGATAAGGTTAAGTTAAAGGAGTTCATCATCACCAAGCCCTTATTATACAAAATGTTAAAGGGACTTATCTGAGTAAAAGAAGATGATAAAAAATATGAATAGTAAAATGACAACAAACTCACAACTACCAACAACCAAACCTAAAAAAAAAGAAAACAAAAACAACTAGGCAAACAACTAGTACAGGAAAAGAATCACAGAAATGAAGATCACATGGAGGGTTTTCAGTGGGGAAAGGGAGCAGGGGAATGAGAGAAAAGGTACAGAGAATAAGTAGCATAAATGGTAGGTAGAAAATAGGCAGGGGGAGGTTAAGAATAGTGTAGGAAATGTAGAAGCAGAAGAACTTACACGTACAACCCAAGGGCATGATCTAAGGGGATGGAGAATGCAGGTGGGAGGGCATGTGTAGGGTAGAGGGGAATAAAGGGGGGAAATGGGACAACTGTAATAGCATCAATAAAATATATTTAAAAAAACCAAAAAAACAAAGTCAAGATACTGACTAAATTCAAGCATGACCTGATATAAAAGTTCTGACAATGTCTTTGGAATTTGATCTCTTTTGCTAACTTAACTCCTCTCTCACAGGTATTGATTTTCTTCTTAAGTGGACTCTCCCATGTGGTCCAAAGATGGCTCCATGCAGATCTAGGCTGACACTCTACCACTGTAACAACTGTGGAGGGAAGAAGATACCATTTTCCCATTAGTCCCAAAGTGCCAGTACTCACCTTAAATGTCCTTGTTTTGGCTGGTTGTGCATCCTGAGAATAAGCCTACCTGAGCCAGTGTTCCAAGAGTGGGAGGGATAGAATGAGATGAACTGAATGTTCAAAATAAATAAGAGAAAGAACATTGGATGCTTAAGAGCCAAAGCTGTAGATCTCTTTCACACCACTTTTTACAATTTATTTCAAGTCTGTCTCCTTCACTAACCCAATCTCAGCATGTTATATCTGCATCTCTTTATCACTTCTCCATCCAAACACACATTTATTTGGGCATTTATTATACTACAGGAACACCACTAAATCCTTAGAACACAGTGATTAATACGGCAAACAGTTTCTCTGACTTCACAGAACAACCTATTGTGTAGACAGACATGGAAAAAGTGTGATGAGTTTTATGAAAGAAGAAATTTAAGATTCTAAGTCCTCTAGAAGCTTAGAACAGAGAGTTTTAAACTAGTCTAGGAGGCTCTCCCAAGTAAGGAATAGCTACAGACATAATATAGACACAGACATATCTATATCTATATCTATATCTATATCTATATCTATATCTATATCCAGATATAGTTATAGATCTCAATTGATGCTCCCAAAATAAAAAAATAAATCACTACTTTGGGCACTGTTTTAAATAGCTATCAAATTACATCATGTAGATAATTTCATTTTGCAAAAGATCTTCACATTAATTGGCATATATATATATATATATATATATATATATATATATATATATATGCCATCTACCTACCATTCCTTATACATTTATTTTGAGGAAGCGTGAAAGACCCATGGGACAACAGTGTGTGTGGCAGGGAAGAGACTGGGTCTTGATGAGGCTGGAGCAGTGAGCAGGTGTTATATTATAAAGGATCGTGTTGCAGAACTAATGGTTTGTGATACCAGAAGCCCTTGGAAGGTTTTAATTTAGGAAGCAACAGCTTGGCCTTTCAGAAAGTTCACCTGGCTACAGTGTGGAGAATGAATTGCAGGGGAGAGGATATAAGGGCTGGAAATAATGAGACCAGTTCATCTCTCATTAGACCCCCCTGAATGAATGAACAAATGACCATTCTTTATGAACTGTAAGTAACTAAAACATTAACTCATTTAGGGATTTTATTTTGTAGCACTCATTCCAACCTATCTGCTCACTTGTCTTGATAGGTAATATCGAGAAACAGAGCCTAAGCAATTTGCTCAGAGCCACAAGACTAGTGATGCGCAGGTCCCTAACCTTTCATCTAGGGTCTCAGGAGACCTGGTGCTAGCTCGGCCACTCACCGTCATCTGCCCGTGCGGAGGCGGCAGCTTGCGAGCAGACCTCGGAGCCCTTTCTCTGCCACTGATTTGTAGTCCACCCTTTGTAATCTTGTCTCTAAGCATTTTTGCTCCCTCCCATCTGTGGAAGGGGGTGATAATAAAATTTTCTGTACTTGCACACAGCAGGATATTTGTACTAATCAGATGAGAAACTGTGTGCATGAGCTTTGAGAATTCATTCATTCATTAAAATTTATTACGTGCCTGTTTTAACATCAGGAACTGAACTACATTTGGGGGATATACATTCAAATGAGGCATATTCTCTTACTTTGGTGAATGAAACAAAGGAAAGAAATACCTAAAAGGCAATGTGTCTGTTGTTCTCAAGGCTGAGCTAAGGTTCCTGTCGTAGGTATAATGAGGAGGGGTCCCTAGTCCAGGGGCGAGCCATCATTGGAGAGGGGGGCCTGAAGAAGGGATGCTCGAACTTAATTTCGAACAAACCACTCCAAATTTTTGGTTTGCATGGACATTTTCAATTATTACTCTTGTGATAATGAATTGGTATTAAAATATATATTATTGATATTATTAACTACATTAAAGGGGTCTATAAAATATTCTGCCCACACTATTTTAGCACTTAGGTAAGGGGAGATTTCTTGAAAATAAGTCTTCCTATTCCTCTGCAGATGGTTCCCAGCAAGAGGGCGAATTCCTTTCCAGAGGGAACCACAATGCAGCAGCTGGCATTTCTAATACTCGCATAACTGTCAATTTTTAACCCAAATCTGCTTCCTCCGTGCACATGCTATAAATCTCCTGGATTTCATTAGGATGGTATTATGCTTCTTAACAAGGTAACACCTTCAAGAGGTGAGACTGTTTGCCTCTGCCATTAAAAAAAATAACATTTAGAAAAATGTTCTCTGAGCTGGTACTGTGGGAAGATCAAATGGATTGAAACACAGGGCAACAAGATCTTTTCTTGTTTTATTAAACAGACCTTGTTTTTTATGATTCTTTTGCTTGCAACTGGTCTTAAAAGACTCTAAATTAAAATTATTGAAGCTGTAAGTGGTAGTAGATTCTTCTTTCAAAGGGAAGTTTCATTTTGCTTAATCTTTCTTTCTTTCTTTCTTTCTTTCTTTCTTTCTTTCTCTTTCTTTCTTCCTTCTTTCCTTTCCTTCTTCCTCCCTCTCCTTCCTTCCTTCCTTCCTTCCTTCCTTCCTTCCTTCCTTCCTTCCTTCCTTCTCTCCTTTCTTCCTTCCACGCCAGAGCTTATAAGCATGCAGATGCATTAACTAGGGGGAAAAAACAACTTGAGTTAGAGCAACCTGCTGGAATATGACTAAATGGACGAAACAGTGCCTTTAGAAAAGTCCTGCACAGTGGAATTTAAAGCTAATGGGTTTACCTAAAGATTCCACCAAAACTTGTTAGAACTAATTAAAAAATTCAGTAAACTTGAAAGGTACAAAATTAGTATACAAACACAGTTGTACTTCTACACCCTAGTAACACACTGTAAAAATAAAAAAAATAAATAAAGAAATCAGTTCCATTTATAATTGGAACAAAAGAAATAAAACCTGTGTATAAGTTTAAACCAGAAGGTAAAAGATCTACATAGACAGAAGAGGGGAGAGAGTGAGGGGAGGGAAAGCAGAAGGATATGCTCATACTTTCATTTAAACAGTGGGATGCCACAAAAACAACGTAAAATTGATGGCTTAGGAGAGAAGTGAACATGAAATAAATATGAAAATTGCAGAGAGATAAGCAATCAAAATAAATTAAATTCTTAACTTTCATGACCAAAACCAATAAATAGAAATGTCTTTTTAAAAAAGTAGTAGTGGCAATATAGAGATGTTCCCCAAAAGACAAAATGAAAATATTTAACAGGGAAGCTGGGAAGGGGAAGAGGGGGCAGAGAAGGTAAGGAGGAAGTTGGGGTAAAATAAGTATCTAGAGAGAATGGAACAGTTGGTTCTTGGGCAGAATGATGAGACAGTAGTTCCTGGAGGGGTCACCTGGGGTAAAAGGAAATCATTTCTTGTTTCATTCTTCTTTTCATATTGAGGGAGATTCAAATGTTTTAAATCTTTTATGAAATAAAAGTTAAGAAAGAGATGATGAAGATATTGGAGAGATAATGGGACTGATATTAGAGAAAGGCTGTAATTTCTTAATGACCTCCCAAAGGATGGGAAGGTATCAGAAATCTGCACCCAGGAAGAGGGTTTATTTTTACATGGGAGAAAGGGCCTCTCTTCAGTGAGACCGGGAGAGAGGGTGTAGATTTTAGCAATGCCATTTCTTCTTCTTTCCTGATGCTCTTTTATTAATCTAAACTAAAAACTTATTGAAAATTTGCTCCTCTGAAGGAAACAGAGTCCCAGATGAATGGCGTGACTCAGCCAGGTCAGGCTCTGCAGAGTCTGATGCAGGGATTCTTTCCTAGTGCAGTATTCTCCCTATCCTCCTCCTTTCCTCCATTTTTCACAAGTCAGTACAAACTCCTAAGTACTTAAGTGCTCAGCGTATTCACCCTTCTTGGCTCCTGCCGTTGTGATATTTCCTCAGGGATTTACAATCAAACCAATTCATCTAAAGCCTGAGAAATCAACCCACCTACATTACTGTATTCAGTAAAATGCAGAAAAGAATGTTATTTTCTCTGCCTGTGCCAGGAGACAATTTTGAACTGAAAGCAAACCAGCCCTATGCATTCATGACTTTGACTTTGATGGATTGCAGCAGCTCCATCTATAGGCCCTTTTTCTATATCAACCTAGGATCCCAAAATTATTCTTGGCCTTTAGGGCTCTAATTTAATCCATTAAGACTTCCTGAATATATCTATCTCTAAGATCTTTTAACTACAGTGACTGTGGTTTATTGACATTTGTGCAACACCCCAGTTACGATGATATCTAGATGTTGATTTGTGGCTTAGAAGGCAACCTCAGGCTCAGTGGTGGACAAAGTCACCATATTCCAACATAATGTCTCAATCATGTCAAGCAATTATTAGTGACCATTAATTAATTATTTGCAGAGTAGAAGGTGCTATGTTAGGCCCTGTGATGAGTGCTAACCGTATGTCATTATTTAACCCTGGAGCAGTCACAAAAGTGTGACTTGGAGACCTCTCAAAAACAGGGAGTTTACTTGACCAAAGGCCATACCTGCTGTGCTCTGAAGTCTATGGTCATATTTATATGAAAGTCACTTTTCCTCTATGACCACATTCTCAGCCAATGACTGAGTATGACAGGGATGCTAAGACATGGAGACATGGGTACCAAACGATGGCTGACTTTGACTCAAGGACACCCTGGCAATGACCTTGTTGAACATTTCTGCACGATGGTCTAGGATGCTTTTGAAATCTTCCTTACCTCTTACCTTCACTAGGATTGATTACTTCGTTTCCCAGTGTTCCCAGACCCTATTTTTCTAACAGGATTTTTACCTGATAAATTCTTGGACATTTATTCCTGTGTTGGTATCTGTATTTTGGAGAATCTAGACTAATACAAAGCCTTACAATGACTCCGTGAGGCAAATACTATTTTCCTCATATTTTGAAAAGACAATATAAGTCCTTAGAATATCCTAAAGCCCACAAGTCTGTTATTAGAGAGTAATAAATTTGTGATTAAAACCCAGGTAGAGCTGATTCTAAACCCTTCACTGAAATGATACACTATGTTTTCTGAAATACCCAGAGGTGACCAACTCTATGAAATAAGCAAAACAAAATCTCCTAGTTTGGCTATAACTTTACTAGGCAGAGCTGAAGAGAATAGTTCTAAATTAGATGATAAAATAGAAAAAAAATTACCCAGAATGAAGCATGAAGTGATAAGGTATAGATTGAAAGATGTGGCATAGAGCTTCCAGAGTTTACAAAAGGAATGTATAGAAAGAACAGGGCTGAAAAAGAATTGGAAGCAACAATGACTATTTTTAAATGAGTTCTTAGAAATTCCCCCATAGCATACTTCCATCCTTCTCACAATCTTCTCCACCGTCTTGGGGAGGCCATAATAGTTCACGTTTTCTTCTGACGTGTTACAAGAAGAACCTACACAACATCCTTTCTACAATCAGAAAGAGTTAAATGGATGGTGAGAAAAAGTGGAGTTTTTTCCCAGGACAATAATTTAATCATTTCAGGGAACTGAGCCTATTGTTTCCCTCAAAATCATCTGAAATGTTGTATTATTAGGTTATCCGCTAACTCTCTTCATTCAACAGAACCAATCAACCTATATCATGAAAAAAACTTATTTTAAAGGAAAGATCAATCTTTGTTACACCAGTGAAAGTTAGCTCTTTACCTTTTTGCTTGTGGATTTGTCTGCTCTGAACAGAATGCCAAAACTTGTAGATACTTCATTACCCCCCAAACGGTGAGTTACTGCAAAGGTACTCCATGTTCCCATAGAACTTCATCTGTTTAGAAGAAGTGTTTTTTCTTTTCCTCCATTTCTCAACCAGAAAGTAGCTTAATCCAGATGACTAGATCTGATTTTAACCACATCTAAATGAGCCCTTCTGGCATATAGAACATTGTTACCATTTACAACCAACTCATTTGTGGTAACTCTGCTAAATTGGAGTCAGGAAGATAATGGTGATTTGGTAAGTGTGGTGGTAATAAGAAGTTGTGGATTGTTGAAAATTCAGCAGGTCAGTTTGAAAACCAAAAAAATATAGACTTATGAGGAAATGATTGCCTGGAATGAGCTGTGAAGGACAGCTGTCTGAAAATAAATGCAAGTGTGTCAACCGTAAAAATATGACCAAAGGATTTTGACAGAAAGATAATTTGTCCAGAATTTCCTTAGACATAGTACAATTAAAATAATTCCATTCAAAATGCCCTGAATTGTTATACTGGAAAGCATGCAATTGAATCTCTGGGAAGATGCTGAGACTGTCAGATTTTTGTTTTATGCTGGCAATCAATCTGGGAATTATTTATTAAAGTTAATCTGACTCCTTGTTCAAATATTTCTGTCTTCTTGTAAACTGTGAGTCTCTGAATGATATAAACTACATTTGATTTATTGTTTTTCACACTACATTGTTGAACAAATATAAGGCAGTTGACCACTATCAGTTAAGTTAGGAAGGAAGGAGGGAAAGAAGGAGGAGGAAGAAAGAGAATGTCTTCAAATAGGACATAAAACGCCCAGCTCAATAACAGATCTTGAGAGTTTCTGTCATTAATGTATTAAATACTGGATACTGACAGTTTCGGAATCCCGGTAAGAAAGTTAACTATCTCTAGCCTTAGTCTTGAGTAGCTTGCAGTTATACCAAGGTAATAGAAGATAAATACACACAAAATCATGGTAAAATAGAATTAATTTTACAATAAAGGTTTAGAAAAAACTTTGTGAAGAGAGAAAAAAAAAGGCACCAAGTATCCCCATTGGGAAAACAAGATGGGAAGACTTGATGAGGAGGATTTGTAGGAGCTGCCGGGTGTCGAGCCAAGGGAGAGTATTTGAAAGAGACGGGCGGTGTCTGCAGGGCCCAGCGGTAAGTACAAAAGTGATTCTTTTGGAGACAATAATATATCTACGGCACATTGTTTTATTTTTCTTACTTTTTCTTTCTTTCTGTAAGAGAACGTGTGATTCTAAGCGTGCTCTCTGTGACTTTCGGCGCCTCCCTCCAGGGGACAGAGACGGCTGCCGCCTCTGACGTCAGGCCTGGCCCTGTGGCTTGTGGTGGCGAATGGAAGAACCACGGGAGTGACCTGGTCGTGTTCAAACAGAAGCTTTAGGAGCCCCACGTGGTTCGGATGTTGTTTCCTTTTCTGTTTATCCCGAGGTTGTGTTGAGGGCTGATTCGCACAGCTGTGCTGTGAAGTGAAAAGAGGTTTTGGGCACAACCACAGTGACTTGATGTGCAAGACGAGAAAGAACAATACGTTTCTTGTTGGAAACCATTGAAGTACGGAACGGTTGTTTATTATCACAGCATACCCTGATGGAAGTTTACTAAAACAGCAATCAAAATGGTTCACCTTACACATTGCCCCTGGCAATGGCTGCCCTGTGTATATAATTATACACTCTACAGTAGACTCACACAAAATATACACGCACAGATTTCAGTAATAATTGACAATCAGTAATTATCATGATATTCTTGTTTTTTCACTTTTAAAACAAATCACTACCAATTTCAAAACTGTACATTTCAATGATGGAGAGATTATTCACATTCAGCAGGTGGTTTACTGTGTGAATGAAAACTTGCATACACCGACTAAAAATATCACCCTTCGCTTAGTGTTCCACTGTTTTAAAATTTTTTTTTTAAAGATTTTATTTATTTATTTTAGAGAGAGGGGAAGGGAGGGAGACAGGGAGGAGAGAAACAGCAATGTATGGTTGCCTCTGACATGGCCCTCACTGGGGACCCGGCCCGCAACCCAGGCATGTGCCCCGACTGGGAATCGAACCAGGACCCACTGGTTCCCAGCCCGCGCTCAATCCACTGAGCTACACCAGCCAGGGCTGTTCCACTGTTTTAAATAACCAATCACTACCCCCAAATGTTCAGACAGGATGAGGCTCTGAAGTAACTCGAGTGCTGTCTCTTTAGTTGCATAGTCAGCGTGTTATCATTGTTGATTTTGAAATCTACCCTTTGCACACAGAAACACGAACTACCAAAGGGTTTAGAGATCCAAAGTCTCCCAAGTGAGCTCGGACTCTTCCACACCCTCATGGACTTACTTTTGCACTTGCATTCAAATTCAAAACATTTATCCCAGTCTGTGTGTGCCAGGGGCTGACAGTAGTAACTGGAGAGGTCCAAATTAACTTCTCTGAGGAATATAAAGTTTATTAAAGGATCCATATAAATATGCACCAATTCGAATCTTGCATATGCGCTATGAAGACAGAGTGACAACTCCAGCTTCCTTTCCACTCCCATTGTACAGAAGGCACATCTTCACTGCCTGGAGGTGGGGTGGACAGCCACCTCTGTCCTCCCCCTTGTGTGACACTGTGAGGTGCACTCTCCCTTTTCCTCTTTTTATTTTTATTTTTTCTCCTTCTAATTGTTCAGTTACAGTTTCTACTCGATACTATGTTATACTAGCCCAAGGTATACAGCATAGTGGTTAACTTTTATGTAGTTCACAAAGCGATCACCCTAATCATTCTATTCCCTACCTGACACCGCACAATCATTACAATATTATCGACTGCATTCTGTTTAGGGACCCGTGCGCTCGGAGACATCCCTGTGTTCTAGCACTTCCCAGGCTGCATCATCGTCTGCCTGCTGGTCTCTTTCTGAGGGTAGGAAAGAAGTCTTACTCAGTTTCTTTACCAACAACTAGTGGTGCTGGTTACATATCAGTCACGCAACAATTATTTTGGGAGAGAAGGAGGGGAAAGCACCACTGTTTCTCAGCGAAATGGTTCTGTGGCAGGGCAAAGTGGAAGGATTCGAGCAGTTGATGTAGTCCAGCGTCGGTGGCCCGTGTACAGAGCCAATTCCTGCTCCTCTATTGTGTATTCATTCCCTACGGGTGAGTTCATCATCGCAAGGCATTTCTCAGAGTGTGAGCAATAACTCCCTTAAGGAAATATTTCTTCATAAAGTGTGGAAGGCACATAAAACTTTTATAACTGGGGCGGCAGCAGGCAGAACACCACACCAGAGACACAAGATTATTCAAAGATGGGCCCTTACGTGGAAGGCAGTTTGAATTACTTGAGGCTGACGGCGTGAGTGTGTTTAGAGCCTTAAAAAATCAAACAATACGAAGTACATTGGGTGGCTAAGATTATACATTATTGATTTTTATAATATTAAGTTACATTAAAATACCTGTAAACTTTTATTCAGATTATCAGTACTTGTAAGATAGCAGAAATATATATATGAAAAAATAACCATAATTTTCAGTTACATTTCTCTTATTTTCATTTCCTTTTCCTTCTCTTTATCACCAGGCATTGTATACATATACCTTAATTTTAATTTATATTTACGTGTGCCTTTAAAGCTTATTTAACACAACTTAGTATATAGTATATACACTATTTTACTCTCCTTCTACCACATTATTTAACTTTGCCTAGATCATTTAATATTCTCTTTTACTTTAAGCAGGTTTTCCGTCTTTTTTCTTTTTTTTTAAATTGTTGTTCAAGTACAGTTGTCTCCATTTTCCAGCCACAACTTTTCCCTGACTGTTATCATTAGGTTTGTGGTATGTAATACATATATTCAGCTGTTGCCTATTTTGTGGATCACCGTGTTTTTTTAATGCTAAAACATAAAAACATAACTATTTATCACATTAGGGAAAGTTTTGCATATATATGTGATATTTTGCTCTCCTGTATATAGATTTTGTTGTTATTCTTAATGGGGATGGTATTTTTTCCAATTACATTTTCTAATTCACTAGCATCTGACTGTATCAGGGTTTTTCGGCCTCAGCAGGATCTAACATTTTGGGCCAGATAACGCACCGGCGTGTGGGGCTTCCTGTGTAACACGGGATGTCAGGCGGCATCGTTCGTCTTTACCGATGAGATGTTGGTAGCATCCCCACAGCTGCGGTAACTAAAACATGCCTTGTGAGGCACCGAGTCATCCCTGCTTGAGCAGCACCCACCTTGAGGAAGGTGCTGATTGGCTTTTAAATGCCACATGCAGCCCATTCTTGCTTGGTTTAAATCTCCCCACGTTACCCTTCATCTTAAAATTGCTTCTTACATTGAAAACTTATGTTATCTGACATATTGGCTAGAACAGGGAGAGACATGCCACATGATTTCCTCAGAGCCTCATGTAGGTAAAGTCCTTGGTTTTAGCTAATCATAAATTTATCCGTTACGTGCTTTTGCAAGCACTGAGAATGAAAAGTGCGTTAGCACTGGGGACCGACGGCCAGGCTGTGAGTTTCAACGCTCCTGTCTACTGGGTATCGATTCCATGCACGTAATTAAACCGAGGTCTCAGTTTCCTCATATATAAAAGCGAAGGGTAAGCAGCTGCTTTGCACAAGTTCTATGAAGTTATTAATTATGTATATGGCCCAAAACACATTTTAGATGCAATGTAATCATGGCTATTATTTCCCTAAAATCAACAAGTGGCCATTGAGCAGGGGTGATAAATATCTACTCCTTGATCAATGACTGCTCTGAACAATGCAACAGTTTTGCTAAGAACATTTATTGAGTGCCCTGTCTAGGGATTTATGCTAGAATTGAGTTTCCACATGTGTGATAGGCAGAGCCTGTCTTTTTTCCTTTTTATGAGTTGAATTTTATTTTTATTTTATATTTTATTGTTTATGCTATTACAGTTATCCCAGTTTTTCCCCCTTTGCTCCCCTCCACACAATACTCTCCCCACTCCCTCAGGCAATCCCGACACTGTTGACCATGTCCATGGGTGCAGACTCTGTCTTTAAGTAAAGTTCATAGCATATAAGATAAAATCATGGTGAAAATACAAGGTGGCTTATGATACAATAAATGAATGGATTAGCCAAGTACAGGGAGGTTGATCAGAGGAATGACATTTCTGCAGTTTGTCAACTGAAGTGTGAGAATGTAATAAAAGTAATTATTTATGTACTATATTTATGTGACAACATTAATTTGATAAAATGATAACTGGTCCACAATTCCAAAGTTTTTGTCAATTGTCTAAGTCTTTGGAAAACTTTTTTTGGGGGAATTAGCTAATTGTGTTATGTAATGAGCTTTTTAACTTAGACCAATAAATGTCTGGGAGGGAATTATATAAGCAGTTTTTTCCTGAGGCTGCTAAATTTTGTAAAATAATTAACCAGAGAGTTAAGAGGGATTTGAAGTTGCTTGGCAAAGTTAGGATTAGCAGGAGATGAAAAGAGAATAAACATCGATTTGCAGAGAGCTACCAACTTCTACTGCAGGACGCTTCTTGCTGAATGTTAAAATTTAGTCTCAATAGGGGGAAATTCTATGCGTTCCTCAAATAATAATTTTAATCTTTAGAAACATTTTAAAATAATTGATATGATATTATATCAAAAGGTAGCCTCCCTATGCCAATACTCAAACCCAATAAATCAGTTCAAGAAAATAAAAATATATATAGATCTGTTACCTGCCCCAAGTTCTTCATTTTGTAAATTTGTAATTAAGAAAATGAGACTCAGAGTGATGAAATGAGTTTTTCAAGGTCATGTGGATATTTTCCTCTAAGGAAAACGTTAGAACGCATTTTCGCCAGGCTTAGCCCAGTGTTTTCCCCACCGCACTTTGCTCTCTGTCCGCATACTTCACTTTGTCATTTCCCCCACTACGCGGTGCGTGGATAAGTTCCAAAGGCAAACGCACTTTCAGCTCCATTTTGAGCGTTCCTCTTGTAATTGTCACACCTGATCTCTGTCCCAGTGTCTGAGCCCCATCACAGGGGATAATTCGAGTTGACGGAAAATCCTCGAGTCTGGATGTGTTGCCATTGACCCTCCTCATTCAAGCTACACCATTGTGAATGGCAAGGTTGGCCACTGCCACTTTAAATTAGTGGTTTATCTTGAGTCCCCGAGAATGGAAGTCCTTTCAGGGGGAAAGGATGATGAATCACATGGCAGGGAACAAGTGTAACTGTGATTAATGGGACATTACAGAACAACAACAAAAAAATAGAACCAACTGTGCAGAGAGATAAGTGGAAGCATAAAGCCCAACTTATTGTCTCAGGTGATGTAATTAACTTCGAGCCCCTCCGCAGCCTGGATGGCTGATTTCAGCGAGCCTTTCCATTGTGCTGGCAATCATGACAAGGTTGGGCATTCTCATTCTAAATGCCATCCTATTAAGGACCATTTTCCACCAAGGCATGGCACTGATAAAATAAGGTATGGCAATTCGAAGTCACATGACTTTATGCAACCGCAGACTCATTCAACTTCCCTCTTTCCCAAGGAAGACAATGGGAGAGAAGACTGAACACTGATTTATGATATATGAGCTTCTTCTATCCTTCAAATATTTTAATGCAAAAAGGGCTAGCTGGTTCTCTCTTTTTAAAAATTGTTTTGGGTAAAGAGAAAAGGAGTTTTCAGAAAATGTTGTATTACTACAGCTATGTTAAAAATATATTTGTATTTTTGCTTATTATCTGCTGATAGGGTAGCCTCACTTGTCCATGCAAGTGGGTTCTCTCATTCATTGGAAATAAGTAATTGCTTTGTCTATTACAAGGAGTTTTTGGTTTGGGCTCGGATACTTGTAAAAGCATAATGAATTCAGAAATTACTCTGCACATTTTTTTTTTAAGATTTTATTTATTTATTTTCAGAGAGAGGAGAAGGGAGGGAGAAAGAGCAATGTATGGTTGCCTCTCACATGGTCCTCATTGGGGACCTGGCCCACAACCCAGGCATGTGCCCCGACTGGGAATCGAACCCGGGACCCTCTGGTTCCCAGCCCGCGCTCAATCCACTGAGCTACACCAGCTGGGGCTACTCTGCACATTTTAAATGAAGAAAATTAGTATCACGGATATTTTCATCCATTGCAATCTTGTCCATGCACTCCAGTTAGCAGAGCTGGAATGAGAATCTGCATTTTAAAATGCTTGCCCATCTCTGTGCAAAATGTAGAAGCTTTCCAGGTATTTGGTGCCTGTTTCATTTTATGTGTTTGGAATTGTCTAGTATGTCTACTGGCAAACAGAATGGCAGAAGCTTCCTCCAACTTTCTGAGATGTGATATATTTGGAATATCAACTTTGTTCTCAACTGTCAGGTGTGTTTTTCTCTCCTGACTTTGAAATCATAACAATGTCTTATATTTTATAGTGTATTTATCCTTTACAAAAACTAGTTCATTTGATTTTACCAGGGTGAAGGTTACGGGGAAGAGATATGCTGTGAGTGAAGCAAAATGCATTCTGGGGTCAGATCTAAGTGTCACTTTCAGCTCACTTCATTATTTATATGAATATTAGGTAACCTAGTTTTCTCTCTCTGAATCTTATTTTTCTTGTCCACTGAGAGCATTTAATAACTCTTTCTATTATCCCACTCCTTTCTTTACAGGAAGTATTACGTTTTATTTATCCTTGTGATTCTCACAGGAGATACATATATATCCCTCAGAGACCTAATCTTTCCCCTCGATAATCAGCAACCCCAAAGCAGCAGAAGACAGCAGCCCTGAACTGACTAATGGTCACACTCTTTGGGCCTCTGGCAGGCAAAAGACCTAAGTTAAAATTCAGTTTCTGAGCCCTAATGTGGAACAATACCCGGCTACTTTCCCATGAGATAAGACAGAGAAACCCTGGAATAGAACTCAGAGCTGTCCTTAAGACTTAAAGAAATGATTTATTACCCTTCCCTTACCTGCAGCCAATCAGCTCCCAGCAAGATGCCAAATCCCTAAGTCAAGGTGTCCTGTGATTTTGCCCTGTATCCTGTGCAGCCTACTCACCATCCAGGGTTCAGTTTGTTTAGAGCACAAGCTCCCCATCTCTGTAAGGGCCCAGTTGACATGAAGTGATTTTTTCTTTGTATCCTGCAAGCCCTTGCTTATGCACTTCTTTGTGCCGGTGTGCACAGGCAGTCGAATCCAGGGAAGAACATTGTGGTTCCAGTAACAGTCTTCATGTATACTTCTCTGAATGAAACATGCAGTGCAAGTGTGACATCTGAGACACCATGGCTGAGCATTCGCTAGTCTGCATCTCACGCTGAGTGCCATGGCAACAGGTACAAGGCCCTGCAGAGGTCATTGTCCCAACCACATGTCTAGTCCTCCAGCCTTAGGTCTATTTAGATCATATCCACTCTTCATTCTTCCTCCTTGGAAACCAGTTCCACTCTGCCCCTCACCCCACCACCATCAGTCTTGCTCCTCATTCTTCAACTGCCATACTCACTTGGCTCCTTGTTCCTGACAATGACCACCATCCCCCAGCTATCACTTCTATTCCTTTCAACTAGTCTGGTCTTCACTGAACTCACTGCATCGAGGACTGCTGTAGACAAGCAGCTTTCCAGACTTGCTTCTGTGATCACCTTATTATTTTCTCTTTTGGTGAGACTCACACCTCAAGTGTCTCGGTCATGTAAAAAGGAAGTAGTGTCAAAAACAAGATTGTTCAATGGCAGTTGTTAAAACACAGTAAGGATGACTTTATTCAAGGAGGGTGGCCATCATAATAGTTGTGAAACCTCTGGAGAGGATTTTGTAGTGAGGGATAAAGATTGGACCCAACTCTGAAGAGATCCTGGGCAAGTGGGGATTTATGGCCAAGGAGTAGGGTGTGGATCAGTGGCTAGAAAATTCATAAAATCAGCAATAAGTGGCATTTTGGCTAAACTGACCTGACAGGATTCTTGCTGAAGGCAGACCCCGGATGATCAGATATCACCTGAGGGCTGATGGAGATAAGAAACCTGATCAGGTATGAGGGCAATCAGATATGGAAGGTGGGGGTTCTGGTTAAACTGACAAATCAGGATTCTTGTTGAAGTTGGACAATGCAAAGAGAAACATCAAAGTCCAAAAATCGGGCTGGGTGAAAGAGTACAGGGGAGCCTGAGCCGAGTTTGGTCAATGAGGGAATCCTTGTTACTAGACAGATGAAGAAATGGTGCGAAACACGGTGGCTTGCCTCAGGTCACATGGTGAGTTACAGAACACGCTGTCTGCTGTAGCCTGGTCTGTTGCCATTGCCACTAGACCACTCGTTTTCAATAGGCGGTGATTCCACCCTAGAAGATATTTGTTTGGCATTATCTGGAGATAGTTGTAGTTGTGCTGCTACTGGCATCTAGTAGGTAGAGATCAGAGATGCTGTTAAACTCCCTAAAATGCACAAGACCCCTTTTCTGCAGACGAAGCCTTCCCTAGCCCCGATGTCAGTACTGCCATGGTTGAGAAACCCTGCCCTGGACTCAAGTGCTGAGTCATGCAGAAGCAGGGAGAAGTCTCCATCAAGTGATTGGATTGTCTTTTTCTGCTTGCGAGAACAACTTTGTAGAGCCATGACTAAAAAGGCAAGCTGTGAGTCTAGAGTTCTGTTTATGCAGTTCCCATAGATTTACTTTGCTGCTCCCTGTTCATCTCTCCACTTTAAACAACGCACATTTGCTGAGAAGTCCGTGTGTGGAACTCTACAGGCGGTGTTAGGAAACAGGGTTTTCCATATCAGCATTGACCACGTGCATACTAGCAACGGTATTTATTCACCTCAGCGTTCATTTGACTTTTGCTGGTACAAGGAAAAATATAAATTCTCCCATTTCCCATTTATGTTATGGCTATAACATCCACCAAGGCAGTCAAAGTACTACATGTGCTATTGGCCAAGTATTAAATAATGCAGTGTGAATTAATAATGTATAATAATAAAATGGTATTTGTCACCATTATATTTATATTCTTTTATTAATCCTTCTTTTGATTGCCTTTTTAAAATTCTTTTCTTTCTGCTAACCACCTGGCCCCAAATGCTATGTTTATTATTAGGGGAATTTCAGTTATTCTCTCTTACTTCTTTCTAGCTTATTTTTCTCCTCTTTTCTGAGTCGTAGTTCCTTTTTATCTAGATCTTGGGTTGATATTCTCTGCTCTTTCATATCCTCCCTAATTAGTCTCTTTTTCCACTAAATGTTTTCTCCTCTCTTAAAAAGAGTTTTCCCAGAGCAGTGATAAAAGAATAGAGGGAAATGAGAAAAGGCAGACGACTGTCAATCTTGAAGGTACTTCTTTCAGTTCTCTTCCGAAAATGACTGATCACATTTCCAAGGACGAGACACAGAAGATGACAAGCTGACAGCCCCTGCCTTAGGGAAGGCTGGTACAAACCGCATGTCCCCGGGGCGCAGCGCACAGGCCAGGAGGCCACTGCATAGGGAACGTCTTTGAGATTCCAATGAGCAATTACCCACTTCTAGCTTCCTCGCTGCCTTCAGAATTGGCTTGTGAAGATTTGACTCTTATTTCTTGATTCTTGTCATTTTATCTTGGACCCAAATGCTCTGAGACATGTGGCATTTCCTGAATGCACCATGCTGGTTACTTGTTCTTATGTCTCGACATCCGGAACTCTTCTCTGTTAGGACTTTCTTTCCCTGGCTCTCTGCCTAGACCATTTCTGCTCATCCATAAATACTTAGCTCAGAATAGCCCCCTCTTCCCAGTCCATCCTAACTTAGGTAGCCTCCATGGTGCCGCTGTGCACCAGGCACTCACCTCGCTCAGTTCCCTGGGTGCATCTGTCTGTCGTTTCCCTCTCCTCGCCATGTCAGGAACTTCTCGTTGGGGACTTGGACCTGTGACTTTCACCTTTTCCATCTAGCGCCAGTCATGTGGTCTTGAGAAGTAGGTGAACAATGAATAACAGCTGATTGAATAAATAGATAAAAATGAAATGGGTAAAAAAATTTCCAAGAAGAAGTGAGGCCCAAATGGAATATACTCTTAGCATACAAACATCGCAGCAATAGAAAAAAGCAATATCAGTTTGTTGCCAGATACCTTTGAGTGCACGAGAAAAAATAATACACCAACTTGATGGTGTATTTTTCACTTCTAACACTTAGACATATAATAATAGATCATCGACCTTTTTGTTGAATAAAATAATTTCTTCTTTGACCTATTTCATTATTGTTATTATTAAATATGGGTCCCCTACAGGGAATTAGAGCTTAAAAAGCAACCTACGTACACGTACAATTTATGTATTGTGTGAACTGGCGTTGGTACTACGCCACTTCATTCTCTGTAGCCAATGTTGTCCCAAAGCGCTTTACTTGAGCTGCTTTTACCCAATCTTGGATAATATTAAAGGGAAAAAAATTCGTTCTCTAGTTACTTTCAAGTAATAAAAAATAGTCCATTTTCCAAAATATTTAAAGACAGTCCCACTCAATATAATAGTAGGCACTTTTACACACTTCTTAATGCTCTGGTCTGACTCAAACCAGAGAGAGCACTTGGAGTGGCAGGGACTATGGTTTTTTATTCTCTTTTTCATTTTTTTTTCCTGTTTTTGGTTGGTTGTGGGTAGGAATAAGGTAAAGGAGGAGAGTTAAGAAAGAGAAAAAAAATCTTTGATGACTTTTAAAGTTTTAATTTGACCCAAATGTTCTTTGTATGCGGCTAATTCCTTTTTTTTTTTTTTAATGTTGTGTTTTATTTGGGGTGAGTTGGCTGTTTGCAATTACAGCTTCTCTCAAGTCTACTTTTCTGGGTTTAGGTAATGAATCATATTTTCAGCCCCTTACACTTAACTCTCAACCCATTGTGTTCCTCGTCCCTCCCATCCTTGAGGGCACCTTAACCATCCAGGCTGCCCACTGGGGTGAACCCATTGGGCCACTCTGTCTACCTCCCCTCCCCAGGGCTCACTGCTGGCCCAGCTGGAAATGCTTTGCTAGAAATGCTTTGCTCTTATCACTGTTCTCAGTGTAGCTCATGTCTCTTCTTTGCTGCTGGCAGAAGGAACTTCTCAAAGCAAGTGTCAGATACTATTTGCTGTGTCCTTCATCCCCCGTTATACACACCAAATTTTCCAAATGGTCACCCTGGTTTGAGTAACATGAATATTTCTGATCTGTTCTTTCGTGTTGGTATCAGATGATGAGCCATGGCACTCTGGTAATTATTTTTTTATTTAAAAAATTTTTATTGAATTTATTAGTGTGACAAAGGTTAATAAAATGATATAGGTTTCAAGTGTACAATTCTCCAATACATTATCTGTATATCGTATTGTGTGTTCACCACCCTAAGTCAAGGCTCCTTCTGTCATCATTTACCCCCATTACCTTCTTGTACCTGTCTGTCCCTAACCCCCTTTTCTTCAGGTAATCACCATGCTGTTGTCTGTGTCTATGAGTTTTGGTTTTTTTTTTTTTTTTGCTTAATCCCTTCATCTATTTCACCAAACCTTACCACCCTGTCTCTCCTGACAGCTGTCAGTCTGTTCTCTGTATCTATGAGTTTGTTTCTATTTTGTTTGTTTATTTTTTCAAATATAAAACTCACTCCTATTGTCTGAGGGCTCATTTAACAAAATAATGAGGTCAAAACTCAAATGGAGATAAAATATAACAATCTTCACCATTGTGCATTTGTGCATTTTGTGAATCTAGTTTTGAATCAACTCAATCTTGAGTTATTTTTATGGTTATTATATGGCTAAAACTGGATAATTTTCTTTCAGTTCTCAAATGATGAGAATTGCCTTTATTTGTCCTGAGAAAATGTTCAACATATTGTTACTAGCAAATATCAGATGCAAATGTATCTATGGGGCTTAGCAATGGGAATGTGATGTGCCCATAAGTCATCTTTTTCTGTTGTTCCCTACAAATCTTAGATTAGAAAATCCCCAAAGCCATAAATTTACATTTACTTTCCCTAGATTCTTTTGTTAGAGGAGATTTTTATATGCATTTTACATATACCAAGTTCATCTACAATAATCCATCACCAATAAACCACTTACTAGAAATATTTCTATGCTTTAGTTATTGCATTATTAACTGGCAGAACATTGTAAACACGGTTTATGAATTATTTACAAAGTATGTCTACTGGGAAGGAAGAAATCTGAATGCAGGTAATGTAAAAATATGTATGAGTTGCAGAAAATGCAGGTTACCACTCGGAAAATATCTGTTTGAAGTGTCCGGTTGCTATCATGACCTTTTACGAGATAAAAAAAACTGGAGCTTTCACTATATTATACAAATAGCCTCTAGAATTCAAGTAGTGGTAGAATATTGACAAGTAATACAAAATTTATATACGCATTGTATATTCATTTTTCTATCAAATTTGTAAAAAAATTTTAAGTGATACCTGAATAGATACAGTGCTATAATATGTGCATGTTTACACTAAAAGTGATGGGAAAATAAATAATTATAATCTACAAATACAAATAAAATGCCTAAGAATACTCCTGCTATTTTGTTTTGGTTACAGGATCACAAATAAAGAGCACCAATCTTCCCTATTTGATTTCTGAACCGACTTAGAAGAAAGGCAATGTATTCAATGGATGGAGATAACACATTACCTTCAGTGCCATCAAAAGCTAAGTGGAAGCCCTAGTTTGTATGTCTAAGCCTTGAGGCTTTTTAACACTTGCTGATGTTGAAGTTCAGAATTAAGCAATTTTATCAAATCAGTCATGGCCAATAGCCAAAGCTTCTCTCTGTGAAATTAGAGAAGAGGACAAGAATTTATATCAACCTAGCACACCATCATACAGAAGTGAACTCAGCTATGAAGCATGCTTGAACATATGAGGCATAGACACTGAGCTGGCACCAGCAGATGTGCCTTGAAACAGGACTTAACTGGGTGATATAGGCATGGAGCCGAGGCTTGGAAAAGACAGGGGGTGGGTGAGGGAGATGCCAGACAGTAACAAACACACCTTACAAAGATGAATTCAGTGTAACTTCAAGCAAAACCGGCCAGAATAGGTGGCTGGACAGGAGCATGGGAGGAGAGAAGCTATCTGAGAGGGAAAAGTTATTCTTAATTTGCACTGAATTTATTAGTGTGACATCAGGTCTCCATTACATTATCTAGGTTTCTGGAGTACAATTCTATAACACATCATCTGTATATTGTATTGTGTGTTCTACTCTGGGAATCAGTGTTGAGTTTCCTCAAAAAATTAAAAATTGATCTCAATGATTCCACTTCTGGGAATATATCCGAAGAAAAATGAACATTAATTCAAAAGAACATAAGCACCCCTACATTCATTACAGCATTACTTACAATAGTTAAATTTGGGAGCAGCCCAAGCGCCCATCAGTAGATGAGATGATAAAAAAAGCTGTGGTATCTTTGCACAATGGAATACTAAGTGGCCCAAAAAAGAAGGAACGCTTACCTTTTGCAACAGCTTGGATGGTCCTGGAGAGTATTATGCTAAGTGAAATAAGCTGGTCAGGGACAGAGAAGTACCATATGATTTGACTTATGTGTAGAATCTAAGGAATGAAATAAACAAACACAATGGAAACAGACTGGCAGATACGGAGAACAGACTGACCGCCGCTAGAAGGGAGAGGGTTGAAAGTTCATGGACTATTCTTTAATGTAACATTTTTTAAGAAATGTTCTTGTGTCAGACATTGAGACCCTCTCTGGGGTATTGGGTAGGGGCCCGCTGCTTTATCGCATCTCCAAATGGCCATATACACCGCCCAGTCAGCTGCCACTTAATAGGGTACTTTATTGGACCCTATACATTTGCATATTTATTGGAAGCGGAATTTGGGCCAGGGAAAGGGTGTGGTTAATTCCTTGAAAATGGGGACTGTGGCTGGTTTATCTTTGCAACTCCCACAGCAAATAGCCCATGGTATATGGGTAGCTTTTATCGCGCGCTAACAGTTGGTGCTGGCCATTTTTGCTAATGTTTTGTGCAAATGGCAACGTTCAGTAAAATTACAATAACTTCAGTTTTACATATTCTTTTCAATGAAACTTTTTGTGATTTACTATAAAATGTATACTGAATTATTTTTCTTAAATTTTAAACAGACAAATACTGGAAAACTCACTGGAAATTGAAATAAAAGTAATAAAATATGTAAAAATTCTGATTTATTGAAAGTATTTTGAAAAAAGTACGTAAAATGTGTAAAAAAAGAAAGAATGAAGTTTTCTTTCTTAAACTTCATTGTAAAAAAAGAAGAATGAAGTTTTAGTAGTGTTTTTTGTTGTGTTAATCGTATTTAAAAAAAGAAAGAATGAAGTTTTAGTAGTGTTTTTTTGTGTGATAATCGTTAAAACATACATACATGATTCACCGTTGTCTGTGTTAAAGAGACCCAAATTTTGTCCTTTGTAATTCGTATATCTGCATGTTAGCATCCCTTTAGAGCAATAAAAAAGTATAAAAATAAATGTATTTATACGTTACCCACATTCTACTGCTAGTCTACAAAACACGTATTTATACGTGTCCTGCACTCCACTACCAGTCAACGTAAAACGTATAAGTACGTTTGCCGAATACAATGTGATAGTGAGGTCTTTGCACATAGTACAGACCCGGGCTTAAGTGTTAGAAAGTTTAGTTTAGTTTTCTTTAAGACATAGTGTGCTATCTTAGGAAAATGACACATGTTTTTGCCCCTTACCAAAATGTGTGCCAGTAGAGAAACATACTATCTAATGGTGAAGAGCAGGACTGGGCAGAGTAGAGTGTGTGGCTGGGGTTGAGGAAGGAGAAACAACTGCCATTTGCTGACAGCCTTCTGTGTCCTGGTCCCTGGATGGCATTGGGTTTAGTACCGTGTCTCTGTCCTTTTTGGGCCACACTCACTGCTCCCTTTGGACATTTTCATTCATTTAGCTCATGTTTGTAAGTTCCTCTCATGTACCAGAGCCCGTGTCTCGTGCTTTTTGTGACCTGGCCTTTGGTTATTTCTCTACCTTCATTCTCTGACTTTTTGCTGATTATAATTGCTTATCCACCCAGATCATCGGTTTCTC